>JAJIBD010001194.1:0-23182 GCA_021461705.1 Cryptotis parvus
GATGTTCAAAGCCAAATGGGTCCCGGCCTACCACTGACAATGATAATGATTATTCCCCCTCCGCAAAAAAATATGATGAGAAGTCAAAGCTACGTCCCCAGAAAGGGTCTGGGGGCTCAACTGCAGGGAAGCCCTGAACCAATCCAAAGTAAGGGCAAAAGGGAAGATCAGGTCTGGGTTTTTCCAGGGGTCACTGAAGATGTGATTAAAATTCCTTGGACCACGAAAGTGACCCTGTTTGGGTGGCTCAGTGGCCCCCTGTCCAAAGAAAAAATTGCAAGCAGCTCTCCGCCCGGTCCAGGAACAATTATTACTTGGTCATTTAGGAACCATCTACTTCTCCCTGGAATACGTCACTTTATTATTAAAAAGAAGTCAGGAAAGTGGCGCCTTTGCATGATCTAAGGCCGTAACGCTCAAATGACCCTTTTTAGGCCCCAGTATACGCTGGCTTCCTTTAATAGCTTGCCAAAAATTGGCCGATTTATGCTTTAGATATTCAAGATTGTTTTTTTCCATTCCTTTGCATTTGGAGTGATCGTCACGATTTGCTTTTACTTTGCTCTCTATTAATCATGAATCCTCAGATTCACGATTCCCAATGGAAGGTACTGCCCCAAGGCATGGCTAATAGCCCAACACTCTGTCAAATTTTGTGACAAAATAGTTGAGCCTATTAGAGAACAGTTTCCACATTTGGTGCTTCATTATAGGGATGATTTGTTACTTACTGCTCCTAGTAAAAATGATGCTTGACACTGCATTTTCTGCCTTGATTAAAGAATTACAACCACCCCATTTGCATATAGCCCCGGGAAAAGATTCAATCAGGTGATATTATTCATTTTTGGGGTCAAAAATCTCTCCTGGTACAGAGTCCCCACAGAAATTACATATTGCTATAAATCAATTTAATACCCTTAATGATTTTCAAAAGCTATTAGGAGACATTAATTGGATTAGACCCTATTTGGGTCTTCCTAGACAAGCCTTTACAACCTTTGTTTTCTATATTAGAAGGTGATCCCCATGTTACTTCTCCTTGAACTCTTTCTCCTGAAGCCAGTGAAGCTCTTAACTGTAGAGAAGGCTATGACAGAAGCCCAATTGGCCAGATATGATCCAAATATGGTTTTATTTTATGTACTTCCAAAACATCAGGGGTTCCTTTAGGTGTTTTATGGCAAGGTGCCTCACCATTATTGTGGATTCCCCGCAAATCCCCAGGCTTACGTTCTCTTTCCTATTATCCAGAAATGGTAGCACAACAAGCCTTGTTGGGTCTTAAATTGGCTGTTCAGCATTTTGGTAAACAGCCAGAAAAGATTGTAGTTCCTTATACTCGTGCTCAAATAGAAGTATTAGCTGCTACTACTGATTCTTGGCCTATTCTTTTAACATCCTTCTCAGGTTTAATAGATAATCATCTCCCCTCTAACAAATTATTGACCTTTTTGTGAAAAACCCCAATTTATTTTCCAATACTTACCTCCCCACACCGCTGGCCTCAGCTGTGACCGTCTTTACGGATGGATCCAGCTCGGCCAAGCAGCCTATGCTCTTCTGGGCCAGAACCAAAAATCTTTCCTATGCACCAGGTAATCCTCAAGTTGTAGAGTGCCAGGTGGTTTTGCAGGTTTTTATGATTTTGCTTCCGTACCTTTAAATATTTACTCTGATTCACATTATGTGGTTAATGCTGTTAAGTTGTTAGAAGCTTCACTTGTGGTTAAGCCTAGTGCCACAGTTTCTTTTTGTTTCGTGGATTACAGAATCTTATTTTAGCCCGCCATGATCCCTTTTTTATTGAACATATTCGTGCCCATTCCTTTTTACCTGGGCCTATGTCCCTGTTAAATTCTTTAGCTGATACAGCCACTTGTAAACAAATATTTATGGCTCTTCCATGCCTGAAGAGCAAGCTACTCAATTTCATGCCAAGTTTCATGTTCCTGCGCAGGTGCTTAAGCTCAAGTTTAATATTTCAAGAGATTGCGCCGCATGATTGTATCGCACTGCACAGTTTGTGCTCCTTTTTACATTCTCCTCATGTGGGAATTAACCCGCAAGTGGTCTTAAGCCCCTTTCACTTTGGCAAATGGACGTTACCCATCTCACCGAATTCTGGGTAAGTTGAAATATGTTCATGTTTCAGTTGATACCAATTCTGGTATTATTCATGCCACTCCATTGGCAGGTGAAAAAAGTTTTACATGTTAAAATACACTGTCTTGAGGCGTGGGCAGCTTGGGGAAAACCCTCCATTTTAAAACAGACAATGGTCCTGCTTATACTTCAAAAGGTTTTCTAACAGTTTTGCCACCAAATGGAGGTCGCTCATAAGACAGGCCTCCCGTACAACCCTCAAGGACAAGGCATAGTTGAGCGCTCAACCGCTCCCTAAAGGAAATGTTGCAAAAGCAAAAAGGGGAATAGCGTTGGGTGCAACACCCAAGGAACGACATATCATATGCCCTTTTTTACCTTAAATTTTTTAAACAAAAAATTCCCATGAACTTATCTCCTGCCGATAGGCATGCATGCCCAGTTGCTTCTGCGCAACATTCGGTCATGTGGAAAGACATATTGGAAAATGTATGGAGAGGCCGGATCCAGTTATTACTAGATCCAGGGGGAGCTGTTTGTGTTTTTCCACAGAATGCGGATGACCCTATTTGGGTTCCGGAGCGACTGACCAGACGAATATCTCAGGAAACTGCCCCTCGTGCATTTGAAACTGATGGCTCCCAAGATGAAGAATCGCCTTTGCCTAATCCTCGGACTGATAATCAGCCTTTGGACAGTGCAAGTGTGTTGCCCGTAATCAAACCTTTTGGGCATTTGTGAAGTCCTGGCCCATTTCTGTACCAGTACATAATCAATCTGGAGTTTTGCCACAAGTTGTTGCTACTGATTGTGCTTATGGTGTGTTATGTAAACCTGGTAATAATCCAAATTTGGAAGTTCCCTTTAATGAAACATCATATAATTTGGAAGGTAGTTTATGTTTTTCCTTAAATAAGTCGCAGTCTTGTATTAATTTTTCAAAACAAACATTGTCTTATTTAAGGTATGGTATTGATCCATCTATGTCCGAGAGTTTGTCTCCAGATTTAAGTTCAGATTCCAGCTCTCAACAATCACTTCCACAAGAGGCAACAGGGTCGGTAGATTCGGCTTCTCTATCTACATATGCTAACAGAATTACTTTACTTACTCCAAGTTTACCAATTTCCAATCAGTTGCAAGGTGTTTCTAATGATACTAGAAATTATAAACCCATTCCCAAATGCCAGTGGCTAGGTTATCCTTATCCCCCAACCTTTTCAGATTGCATGGGAGGATCTGTAGATTGTTCCAATGGGTGGTGCCTCTCTCCTAAAATGAAAGGTTGGAATGGCACCAACCTAAAGAATGGTTCACCATTGACTGCATGGTTATTGTGGAACTCGGCCGGAGGTTATATGGATTTATCACCTTTTGTAGCAATGAGGTCTTCTAATTATTCATTGTGGAATGTGTCTGCCACTTATAATAGTACTAAAAATAGGTATAGGACTACATTTCACTCCATGTGGCATAATGATAGCAGATTTTCTGCTGGTATGGTGTGCTTGCAATCCCCTTATATGTTTTTATTGTTTAATAGTTCTAGTAATTGTAATAATAAAAATGTTAGTTGTTTGCTTTCCCAGTGTTGGAAAAGGGTTCATGATAATGCTTTGATAGTGCGTTTACCTATGTTTGTTCCAATTCCAGTAGTAGCAGATCCCAATGAATTTCCAATGGTTAATCTGTTTAGGTTTAAAAAGGGATTTTGGAATTACAGCGGCCATTGTGGCTGCAGTGGCCAGATCAGCCGCAGCCGCTGTTACAGCTGCGGTTGCCATGGCCAATCAGGTACAAACAGTAAATACCATTAATCAGGTGGTTGAGCAAACCTCACAGGCCTTATCTGTGCAAGAAGGAATAAATAAGCATTTGGCTTCTGGAATTTTATTGCTTAATAAGAGAGTTGATTTATTGCAAGCTGATATAAGTAGTTTGTTTGATGTAGTGAGTTTAAGTTGTATTCAAAGAACCCCAGCAATGTGTATTACCCCTTATTTAGCTAATGTTAATGCTTCGTATATAAGTCAGTTTCTTGCTGGAAACTGGAGTAGGGATTTGGAAATAATGATGAATAATCCTTACCAAGTTTATTGTAAAATTGAATAATACTAGGGCTGAAATGACTACGTTGGGTGAACTTTCGGATTGGATGGTGCGAACGCTCACTTATTTCAAGGGGGGTGGGCGTTGGGCTGTTTGGCATGATCCTCGTGGCAGGTATTTTTCTGTCTTTTTCCTGTTATGCAAAATGCGTAAAGCTTACCTACGAGAAAGTGGCGCTTGTTCAGGCCCTCGCAGCTCTGGAGACGGGAGCTTCCCCAGAAGCTTGGATTGCTGTGCTTCGAGAGACGTAATGGCCTTGCCCTTGCACTCGCAGAGCCTAAGCTCATTGCACGCGAGAGGGAGACACTCGATAGCCTTAGCTAGCATTGCCATCGCACCCCAAGAGTGGCGATGCCAACATTGCACTGGGAGTGGAATGCTTGCAGCACCTAAAGCTTTCCATTGCTTTTGTTAACAAAAAAAAAGGGGAATTGTTGAGAGCTGCCGCCATTACAAGATGGCGCCCATATCCGGAGCCGTTGAAGTGGTAAAATAAGCCGCTGATTCATTGTTGCATAACAGGTTATGTAAGCGGATGGATCTGCCCTACCGCCAGCAACTGCCGTGTCCTATCAGTAAGTGACACCGCGAAAAAAAAAAAAAAAAAAAATGTTACCGTATTTGGTATAACCGTTGATTCCTAAGGGTATATAAGTGTATGCATTTGGTTCCGTTTTGCCCTCTCTGCCTGACATCTATCACTAAAAGCTGCACCCTAATAAAACTGTGTGAAGAAGAAATCCTTGCTTGTGTGGTGATTCTCACGCTGGCGAAGGCTCGCCGCATGAGAGGATATTTGTTAGACTAGGTTTCTAAATTACATCTTGTTTTCCAATTTTAGTAATTTCTTTCTCATTAAGTGTGAGAATGTACCCGTGTGATAGCTCAGAGGGAAGTTGCCTTGCAACTGGTGTACACATGGTCCCCCAAAGCACCACCAGGAGTAATCCCTGAGCACAGAGCAGCTTTAAGCACTAAGCATGGGGTGAAGGGTAAAAGTGTGTGGATAACCAATTAACCTTTTCCTTCCGTTGTCATCATTGTTGGGGTTTTGCATTAATTTTCTCAAATTTCTCTTAATTTCAAATATCCTAAAGATATGAATGACTAAGCTTCTTAGGAAGTAATTGAGAGACTTGTGGGCATATGCCATTTCTGAAGAATTTTTAAAAGTAAATGATTTTAAAATTTTAAAAATCAATATAGAAATTGGACATGGAAAGAAATTCAAAGAAAAATATAGATAGGAATGAAGAGATAGCACAGAAGGTAAGTCTTTTCACATCCATCCCAGGATCCTATTTAGTATCATGAGCAATGCTAGGAGTAATTATTGAAAGCAGAGGCAGAAGTAACACATTGAGCATGGCTGGATATGGCCCCAAAACACAAGTTTGGTATTTATATATATATATATATATATATATATATATATATATATATATATATATATATATACATATATATGTATGTATTAAAGATCAATTTTATATATAAACAAACACATATTATATATATATATATAAATAGCTATATTTCTATGTGCATATTCTCTTTACCAACTACACTGAAATGATCTTTTATTTCACTCCTTTGCCTAAAGCACCATTATTTTAACCTAAATTTAAGCATCTTTTAAGGAATTTTCTGATTCTGCCCCTTGAGGTGTTGCAGGTGTGGCTACTGTGCCTGGCTGCATTGGCAGGTGGTAGACAGAAGACAGGTTTGTCTACACCCAGGCTCTGCCCCATGGGCCCTGGATGGTTGCTGGTCTGACATAGAAACAGAATATGTTCCCTCTGTTGAACCCAGAGCCACAGCAAAGCCTGACAAGCGATCCATGGTTTATTTGATATGCCAAAAACAGTAACAACAGTAACAGGACGTCATTCCCAATGAATGGAGACATTACTGGTGCCCACTTGAGCAAATCGGTGAACAATGGAAAGACAAGTAACAAGTGACTTGTGGTTTTACTTACCTTTTGTTTTTTTGCTTTTTGGGTCACACCTGGCGATGCACAGGGGGTTACTCCTGGCTATGCACTCAGGAATTACGCCTGTGGTGCCTCATGGGACCATATAGGATGCTGGGGATCAAATTCGGGTCAGCCGCGATGCAAGGCAAATGGCCTACATGCTGGAATATCAGCTCCGGCCCCTTTACTTACATATTTCAAGCTATTCATTATAAAGCATCTAATTTATAACATTGATTTTCTGCACATGAAACTGCAGCAACTTACATCTCACTGTGCTGGACAGTATCTGTAAATCTGCCTCTGAAACATTATCACACAATGTTATTAATTTCATCTCCTTCTGTGCCTGTCTTTATATATACTGACCTGTTGCAGGACTCCTAAGGGCCGCTGCATCTGCTCTGGATTGCCTCCCGCAAATCACTCCGTAGATAAGGGGGTAGTCTAAATGTGGCAGTTTATCCGACCATGTATGCTGTACTAGCTGGTATAAATATTCTCCCATGCTATCACAATCATCGTGGGACTAGCTAGATCTTACCAGCATATTAGCCTGGCCACGTAGGACACCTAAGTAATTAGACCAGAGAGACATGCTGTTTGCTTCCAAACAAAAAGCATGGCTCCCTGATAAAATATAAAACGACAATGAAGTAGAGGAGACTTGTGAAGGCTTGGAGAAATATTTAACTGGCATTGGTGTTGATCTTTGGTACAGTGACATGCCATCTCAGAAACCCCCTTCTCTACGTTTCAAAGATATTCCCGGCTCAAAACATTAGCACAGTAAAGGCCCTAGGTGAGATGCAGGGAGGGATTACCTAAGGGCATTGGACCCTCCCTGCTTTCCATAACAATGGGAGGAAGGTCTGAGTTGGGGGTATAAACTAGCGGGTTCCCGCTCTCCGGTCTTCTTCCCTGTGGGATCTCGCCTTGTGAGCGTTGATTCCCCTTGGAAGTTTTACACGTGGTGGTCGCCATCTTGGCCTGCACGTGGCTGGGGGTTCTAGCCTGGAATCCTAAGCATCGGGTTTTTCCTTTTGCTGATTTGTATGCCTGAACCTGTGATAAGTAAAGCCTTTAAAACTGCATCGGATTCCTGAGTGTTCATCCATTCCTCGCCCGGCTCCGGAGGTAGAAGGAAACTTCGCTTCCTGGCACTGTCGGGGACCCCGAGGAGTGCCCCGACACTGACCCGTTCACACTTCCCTCCTTCTGTTCTTTATTTCCATAGGTATGATTCTTTGACATACTTTTGCTATATTTATAGAAACTCGTTAACCTCCCCGTTCAGAGGTGTAGCCATTGATATATGCTCACTAGCACTTAAATTAATAATTTGTCATAAACTCTCATAAAAAAGTACTTATCTTATTTACTTTTTATTAAGAAAGGATTTGCAGTAACTTAGCTTAATTGTATGGGTTGTAAAATTACAAACAAAATGAAACTTGGTGATAAGAAACAGCAGTATTGTTTTTTGTAAAAGTGTGGATGGCCAGAAATCTTGGCCCATGCATATGACGGACCATTGATGATCATTGGTGACTTTCAACATTCTTTAATTTGGAGCTTACATAATTCTGTTTTCCATGAACTTTCCTCTGTGAGTAACACTGTTGTTCTATCTTATAAAAGTGTTTGTTATTGGCCTTTTTCTTTTTTTTTTTTTTTTTGGGTCATACCCGGCAATGCTCAGGTATTACTCCTGGCTCTGCACTCAGGAATTATTTCTGGCTGTGCTTGGGGGACCACATGGGATGCTGGGGATAGACCGGCGTGCCAGCACAGGCTGGCCGCGTGCAAGGCAAACACCCCTACCCGCTGGGCTATCACTCCAGCCCCATTTTGTTATTGGCTTTAATCCATTCTTTTTTATGCAAATCAATCTCATCTTGATATTATTAAACTAATTATATCTAAAAAAGATTAATCCAATAACACCACTTTGAGAGTTACCAGATACCTTAGATACATCATTGATAGTGTGAAAATTTACTCCTACATCAATAGTATGAATAAATAAATCATTGTTTTCCCTCTACTAGGATTATCAGATGCAAGGATTTAATATTCTTAGTAGTATTTAGGATTTAACCAGTCTCCAATTTTTTAGAATACTATGGAGCTTAACAAACCTGCATTTGACAACAATAAACATGTACAAGCCATGGCAGTTGTCAATATTATTGCAACCAAAACATAGCAAACAAAATACGGGGCCAGAGAAATAGTACAGCTGGGAAGGCATTTACCTTACATGCAACCAACCTGGGTTTGATCCCCGGCATCACGTATGTACTCCTAAGCACAGAAGGAAGTAATCCTGAGTTCAGTCAGTATTAACCTTTAATTATCACTTAGTGTGATGCAAAATGCAAAAAAATCTGTAGGAAGGGGAATTTGAGAACAAAGTCTTACATAAAAAATGTAGAATAGATTTGTCTGTGGACAACATTCAGAGCTGTTGCAAATTTCAAAGTAACTTTAAAAGAAGCAAGAAAATATAATTCTTGGTTATTTGAACTTTTAGGAGTCTTCAAATATCTTAGAAAAATGTTTAAATCTGAGAAAGGTTTGACCTATGCACTTTCAAGTCTTTCAAGTCTTAGTGCTTGTGTCACCAGGTTATTATAAATGAAAAACAAGGTAACAAGGAAATACTTTTAATCACTGAATTAAAATTCACTAACACGTTTTTCAGTAAATTTGTGTGAAATATAACTTAATTATCTGGGCAATTACTTTTTTCCATCATTAACTGACATCAGTAAGTCTACTTGTTATATTTGTATTTGATATGATCTATTCTTGATCACTTGACATCCCATTATTCATCGATTTGCTCAAGCGGGCACCAGTAACATATCCATTTGACACTATCATGTGCCAGTGTAGCACAATGACATCTTCAGGAATATGAAGTGCCTCAAACCGTTGCGTTCACTAATTACTTTTTCATTGACAAAGTCTGGCCAACTTGTAAGTGGGCAGCCACATGATCTTTTGACATCCCGTGGGATCCAGTCGTTAACAGCTCTAGTCCAGCAGTAGTCTAAAAATCACATTCTATGTCCAGTGCATCTGATCTTCTATGCCTTGCCAAACAAGACAGTGTCCCTGACTTTGGAACAGCTACGGTGGTCGGAACTCCAGATTCCTTCTCTCACTTGTGTGAGGCATGATATTCCAAGCATAGCTTATTTGATTCCTCTTTGGGAGACCCTATTCTGAAGAGCATTCTCATCCTGGTTTTGTAGGGCCCAGGTCTCTGAGGCATATGTTAATGCAGGGAGAATGGTGGAGCCGAATAGATTTGCCCAGAGCTGGAGGTTCTCTGTCTTTTTTGCTATTTCTTCAATGCTTTTGAAGGCATTCCATGCTCTCTCTCCTCCTCGGCGCAGCTCAGGTTTTAGGTCCTTCATCATGTTTACTTCTTGACCTAGATACACATAACTGCTGCATTCAGAGATGTTTGTTCCATTGAGCGTGAATGAGGGCCTCTGGAACTAGTTCATTTTTCATGAACATAGTTTTGTTGAGATTCAGCTATAGACCTATCTTTCCACATTCTCAGTCAAAGTCAGCCAGCATTTGTGCCTTTTGGCTAATGTTTGATGGCTAATGTTTGTTATACCAACTTTTAAAACTTTATAATCAAGTTGTATTCTTTTACAGGAATGATTAGAGATAAATAAATATCATAAATATCATTGTGGCTTATAGTTTATGTTATATTTTCACCAAATTCCTTTGATCTTAGAAATAGTCATTTTAACTTCAATAGTCTAGTGAGCCGGAAATACTCTTTGGAGCTAGATTTTCCTACATAATGTTATCAGTGATGTAGAAAAATGCAACATTATTATGCAAAATCGAACCTCTAATTTTTCAATAACCTGTAAAGTAAATCCTTTATTCATGATAGCCAAAACTAAATTGTCTCAAATTCTCCTTCAAATAAAGTGTTTGTCATTATATCCCAATAGCATTTGTAGATGAGTAAGTTCTTGTATTCACTGCTAATATTAAACTCACAGATATTTTTTCTACAGTATTCAATTCAAACGATATGTAATGCTTGACTTCTATGATTAATTTCTTCCTTGCAAATAATTTACCAAAAAAATGCCAATTCAGAAATATGACATTAGATTAAAACTAGTGAGTTCACAAATAATTAAATTAACTTGAATCATAAAAAACTAAAGTAGAATAGAAAACTTATAGTTCATACTTAGAACATTTAAAATATTATTAAAAATTAAGGATGTATTGAAAAAATTTCAGGGAAAATTTTTTGGTAAAAAATAAAAAATCACACAGAAACACACCGAAGAATGTAATATCCTTTTAATTATATTCCTATGGAAATGCCATGAAGGAATACTGGATGAATTTAAGTTTGTGAAGAAAAGTGGTGATAAAGGAAATGCTCTTATAAAAATTAATATTGAGTGAGACTTCAATAATTCAACAACAAAAACCTTGAAATGGCATGAAATCTGTCCAATCAGACCAATTTCCCTGATGAGCACAGTTTCTAAGATCTTTAACAAAATACTAGCAAACAGAATCCAAAGATTTATTAAAAATATTATACATCATGACCAAGTATGATTCATCCTGGGAATGCAAGGGTGGTTCAACATTCACAATTCAATCAACATAATATATCACATCAATAAGAAAAAAAAACATGATCATATCAATAGATGCAGAGAAAGCATTTGACAAGATCCAACACACGTTCATGATAAAAACTCTATATAAAATGGGGATTAAAGGAACCTTCCTCAATATATTTAAATCCTCATACCAAAAGCTTACAGTGAGTATCATTCTCAATGGGGAAAAACTGTGCCCTTCTCCCTAAGATAGACTCAAGGAAAGGTTGCCCCTCTCACCACTTCTATTCAATGCAGTACTGGAAGTACTTGCCATTGCAATCAGAGGAGAAAAGAACGTTCAGGGCATCCAGATAGGCATGGAAGAAGTCAAGTTATCACTATTTGCAGATGATGTGTTATTCTACCTGAAAAACCCTAAACTCTCTACCAAGAAGCTACTTTAAACAATAGATACCCAATCCAGCCCAGGTATGCTGATCCAGAGACTTACAGACATGGGGCAGCAGAGCAGCTACTTGCTCTCCCTGTGCCCAGCCGATCATGAGGCGTTTGGGAGGCCTGGCGGGTTCTAGCTCTGGCCTGCCAACCCAATAGAGCCTCACAACAAGCCAGACGAACCACCCCACTCCATGAGGGCCACCATCTTCCACATCTGACTTCCCTCTCATCAGAACTCCACCCAGCAGCAGATGAGTCTATCACAGCCCGGATCATCAACAACCACCCTGCAGCAGTTTTTTTTTTTTTTAATCCGGCCCAGATATGCTGATCCAGAGACTTGCAGACATGAGGCAGAGCTGCTACTTGCTCTCCCTGTGCCCAGTCGATCATGAGGCGTTTGGGAGGCCTGGAGGGTTCTTGCCCTGGCCCACCACCCCAGCAGGGCCTCCCAACAAGCCAGGCATCCCCCACTCCATGAGGGCTGCCATCTTCCACATCGGACTTCCCTCTCGTCAGAACTCCACCCAGCAGCAGATGAGTCTATCACAGTCCGGATCATCAACACCCACCCTACAGCAATTTTTTTTTCAATTCGCCCAGGTATGCTGATCCAGAGACTTACAGACATGGGGCAGAGTTGCTACATGCTCTCCCCTCTGCCCAGCCTCTCACGAGGTGCCCAGGAGGGATGGAGGGTTCTAGCCCTGGCCTGCCACCCCAGCAGGGCCTCCCAACAAGCCAGATGACCCTCCCACTCCATGAGGGGCCGCCATCTTCCACATCGAGCTTCCCTCTGCGTCAGAACTCTCAGCAGCAGATAAGTCTATCAATAAATGTTGTATTTAGAGGTGACTACAAGAGTATGACACCCACATGGCAAACCTGCAAGCTGCTTCCGCAGACCGCTCAGTCACGATGAGCTCTAAGTCTCGGGGATAACCAGCGTGAGGAGAATCAGGAGGACAGGAACGCCGGGCGCGATGGGCAGTCAGACACAGACACAAGAGAGGTCAAATGCTGCTGCAGTTTACTGAGGGCAAAGCTTTTTTTTATGTTCAACAAATGCACAGACGCAAAGATTACACCAGTTATTTTTTAGCAAAAGAGACATTTTTTAACATCAAAAGGAGTTTATCGTGTTTACCACATATGACCACCTTTTGCTTGCGCCTGCTTTTCAGACGTGTTTTTCTGACGCCTTTTGTTTTTACATATTTTCATATTTGCCTCAAGTAAAGTACATATTTTTTTAATTTTGATTTTCATAGAATTACTTACTAGCTCTATGCACATATTATAGATTAACTTAACCTACTTCTAAGTAGAAACTTCTATGCAGAGTTTATTATTGTAAGATTATTAAGATTTTGTACTAAGAAAGTGTTAACTTTAACAGGCCCAATTTTTTTTTTTCACACAGGAGGTTTAGGGAGGCTAATCACTGCATTCCCGTCAACAGGGGGGTAGCCGGGCGCCTCGACCCATAGGTCAAGAATTCTCCCCTCCCGCTAATGATGGGAAGCAAAGGCCCGAAGGCCACAAGCCTTTCCTTATCAAGGACCTGAGACCAGCTCAGGCCTTGTCAGCCAGACGCTGAGCCGGCTGGCATTTTTATACTATCTTTGTTTTATGTTATAATTGTGTATAATGAGAACTACTGTTGCCGCAGGCTTCTCTCTTTGTCCAGTTTCTCCATTACTCAGAGTCTAAGTTTCAGCATAAACAAGTGCTCTAATTGCACACCAAGCATTCTTAGGAACAGCTAAGGGAGTTTAGGGGGCTTTGTTGGAGACAGTCCCTTTTAGGGGGAAGCACCGTCTGGTAACTGTCCCTTTTAGGGGAAGTACCAAAGCCATCACTTGGCACAGTGAGCACTTTCATGCTATGCGAGCCGGTGCCACGGGAGCCGTGGCAAGCTGCCTGTGTCGTATTTGATATGCTAAATACCGGTAGCAATTATATTAGGTTATTCTCATGACCTAATATAATTGTCTGAGGCTCTTTATGTTCCTGGAGCAAGCAAATGCCCTTGGGCTCTACTAGCATGAGACAGGACATATGGAGATATTACTGGTGCCCGCTCGAGCAAATAGATGATGAACGGGAAGATAGTGATAGAGTAGAGAGTACAAAATCAGTACCCAAAAGTCAATGTTTGTCTATATACAAATAACAAAAGAGAATAAGGGGATATTAAGTAAATGATCCCATTCACAATTGTGCAAAGGAATATCAAATACCTAGGAATTAGTTTAACTAAGAATGCAAAGGACCTATACAATGAAAACTACAAACGCCATGCTGCAAGCAATAAAAGAGGAAATGAGGAAATGGGGACACATTCCTTGCTCATGGATTGGGAGAATTAAAAATATCAAAATGGTAATACTCTGAGAGCTTTATCCCTATTCAATGCAGTCCATATAAGGATAATGACATTCTTCAAAGAAATTGACCAAACACTCTGAAATTTGTATGGAATAATAAAGCCCCACAGAGAGCTAAAGCAGTCATTGGGAAAAAAAAAAGATGGGAGGCATCACCTTTCCCAACTTCAACTGTACTACAAAGTTGTAAGTAATTAAAACAGCATTTTGTTGGGGTAAAAATAACTGTGGGCCAATGGAATAGAGTTGAGTATCATAACATCCATCCTCAACTATATATTAGTTTAATCTTTGATACAGGAGGAAAAAGTACAAAATAGATTAAGGAAACTTTTTCAATATATATGCTGGTAAAGCTAGGTAACTATGTTTATAAAAAATGAATTTAGACCTTTAACAGAATGCACAATATCAGATCTAAATGAATCAAAGTTCCCAATATAAGACCTGAATCTATAAAGTACATCAAGAAAATGCAGGAAAAAATCACTAGGACATTGAAGCTAAAGACATCTTCAAAGATGAAACACAACTAACAACATAACTGGAAGCAAAAATAAGCATATGGAAAGTAAAAAAGCTTCTTGCACCTCCAAAGAAATGGCAACCTAAGACAGTTCACAGAGTGGGAAAGAATATTCACCCAATACCCATCTTACAAGTGTTTAATATCCAGGGTATATCAGACCCTTGCTGAACTTTACATGAAGGAAACAATCAACCCCATTAGAAAAGGGGCAGAAGAGAAGAACAGAAATTTTGACAAAGAAGTAACTCAAATGACCACAATATCTATGAAAAACTGCTCATCATCACTAATGATCTGGGAGATGCAAATCAAAACAACAATGTGATATCATCTCACACCACGGAGACTGGCATATATACCAAGAGCAAGAAAAACAAGTGCTGGCGTGGATGCAGGATAAGGAGACTCTCATCCATTGTTGGTGGGAATCTTAACTGGTACAGTGTTTTGGAAAACAATACAGATATTCCTCCAAAAACTAGAAATTGACCTCCCATTTGACCCAGCCATACCACTCATAGGAATATACCCCAGAAGGCAAAAAAAAAACCACAGCAGAAACACCGCCTGCACTTTTATATTCATAGAAGCACAATAGCCAGAACCTAGAAACACCCTGAGTGCCCAAGAACAGACTACTGACTGGATAAAGAAACGGTGGTACATCTACACAATGGAATACAATGTAGCTGTCAGAATAAGTAAAGTTATGAAATTTGAGTCTAAATGGACATGGAGAGGATTATGCTGAGTGAAATTATCCATAGGGCAGACAATATATTTAGAATGACTGCATCTATTTGTGTGATATAAAAATGTAGTATGATACCAATATACAAGGTCAGGTAAAAATGGATTAGGAGGTCTTGTCAGTGGGTGGAATCTACCACAAGGGTGCAGGAGTTGAGTTTAGGTAAGACAGAGAAGGCAACAATGTTCTAAAATTATTGGAAATTATAATATCAGCCTAGGATGGAGCTTTGAATATAGGCAAAGGTATATATATATATGAAAACCTCTAAATGCAAGTCATAATTTGTTAGATACAAGAGAGAGACAGAGATAGATAGAGAGATAGAGATAATAGAGAGGGCAAAAGTACCTGGCATAGAGGCAGGCCAGGGAGGAAGGGGGAATTAGGGGACATTGGTGGTGGAATATGGGCACTGGTGGACAGATGGCTGTTGGAATACGGTATGACTTACCCCATGTGACCATCTTTGTAATTGTTTACCTCATGGTGCTAGAATAAAAAAATCAAAAAAGAAAAAAAATAACAGAAACACATGAGAAAATAATATCCTGCTGATTTCATTCATATGGAAATCCCATAAAGAAATACTACATGAATTTTAGTTTGTGGAAAAAGTGCTGATCAAGGAAATATTCTTAGATGATATAAAATTGAATGAGACTTGAAGAATTCAAAATAGAAATATGAAAAAAGCATGAAATCTGTCCCAAAGAAAGCATTGCATACAACGTTCTGCATGCTAGTCAGCTATAAATTAGATATTGCTTATCAGTTATGAAATGTTGGTATGTGCTAGTATACATGTTTTGAGAGATTGCAAGTAAGGTTAAAAGATGGAATATTGATTTGGTTTTGCTAAAGGGGCTTTACACAAGCTAAAGACGTTATACTAGCTGAAGGCAATGAGTGACTAAATGGTTGTTGGAGGACAGGTTTAGTTAACCTGGTAGTTTTGTTGTTTTGCCCACTCCCAGCTTAATCTTATTTAAGCCAAGGTTCATTCTAATGAGACCTCTCTTCTATGTAAACACTGCTAGAGGGTGTGGCAGTTACAGAAGTCACCTTGATTCAATAACTTCTGACTTATACATCTACTAAGACGTCTATGTTTTCTAGATTGGGCACAGCTCCTCTTTATACCCACTGCACCCAGCGTGGGACAGTTAGAATTTACCAGGAGACTACCACCCTGGCTACACTGAGACTATAGGAAGACTATAGGAGGGATCATACTAGTTTGCTCTACGCAGGCGAGTGTGACCCTTTCAGTACACGATAACAAGATACTCAGAATCACCCTGGTGCAGAAAATAATAAGAAGGACCTTGTGGGTACCATCTAGATTACATGAAGCTCATGAAGTTAAGATGTATTACTTTATACCAGCCCTCTCTCTCTTTTACATAAGAGATAATCTTGGTAGAAAGGATTAGACCTTGGCATAACCTTTGTTTCTACCTGCAATAGGGGTGTGGCACTACACTCTGTTTAGAGTTCTTTGTTGACATGACCCTCCTGATTGGATTTACTTTTGGTGTATATAAGGGGCTGACTTGAGGCCCCTTCACGCTCACTTTGCCTTTGGACCTTTTAGCTTTTGGCTTTTGGCTCCTCAGCCTTGCGGCTTTTGGCTTATGGCTTTTTGCTCTTCGGCGTTTTGCTCCTTCTTCTAAGTAAGACTCAGCTCAGGTGAGATCCTCTCTCTTTGGTGGGAGACTTAGGTTCTTTTGTATCGGTCTAAGTTAGGACCAGAGCTAGAGTTTGTTCATTATATTGGAGTGCTGTGGAAGAGCTTTTGTACTATTAAAAGCCTTTTTGGAACTGCGCTGGACTCGTGAGTTTTCATCTGTTCTCCAGGCGTCCTTGGAGGTAGAAGAGAACCTCTGCCGTGACACTGTCGGGGACCCCGGGGCATTCCCTGACAAATGGTAAGATGGGTAGTTCTGATTTCAGATTTAATAAGATTAACATTTCTGTAGAAATAGATTCACATAGGTGTCACAATACTTAAAATATTTTTCTTCTAAAAAGAAAGGAAGGAAGGAAGGAAGGAAGGAAGGAAGGAAGGAAGGAAGGAAGGAAGGAAGGAAGGAAGGAAGGAAGGAAGGAAGGAAGGAAGGAAGGAAGGAAGGAAGGAAGGAAGGAAGGAAGGAAGGAAGGAAGAAAGGATGAAAGGAAGGAAGGATGGAAGGAAGCAAGGAAGAGACAGGAAGAGAGAAAGGTAGAGAGAAAAGAGAGAGAAGAGAGAAAAGAGAAAGAAAGAAAGAAAGAAAGAAAGAAAGAAAGAAAGAAAGAAAGAAGAAAGAAAGAAAGAAAGAAAAGAAAGAAAGAAAGAAAGAAAGAAAGAAAGAAAGAAAGAAAGAAAGAAAGAAAGAAAGAAAGAAAGAAAGAAAGAAAGAAAGAAAAAAAGAAAGAAAGAAAGAAAGGAAGAAAGGGAAGAAAGGAAGGAAGAAAGAAAGAAAGAAAGAAAGAAAGAAAGAAAGAAAGAAAGAAAGAAAGAAAGAAAGAAAGAAAGAAAGAAAGAAAGAAAGAAAGAAAGAAAGAAAGAAAGAAAGAAAGCAAGGAAGGAAGAAAGAGGAAAAGAAAGAAAGAAAGAAAGAAAGAAAGAAAGAAAGAAAGAAAGAAAGAAAGAAAGAAAGAAAGAAAGAAAGAAAGAAAAGAAAGAAAGAAAGAAAGGAAGGAAGAAAGGAAGGAAGAAAAAGGAAGAAAGGGAAGAAATGTAGAATCTATCAGTTATTTATATCACTTAATCACATGAATCTTGTTATTCATCGATTTGCTCGAGCGGCGCCAGTAACATTTCCATTGGACCCTATCACTTGCCAATCTAGCGCAATGGAATCTGGTTGATTCAGGAATATGAAGAGCCTCAAACCGTTCCTTCAGGGTCTTGACAAGGAAGTCTGACCATCTTGTAGGTGGGCGGCCACGTGATCTTTTGACATCCCCTGGGATCCAGTCGGTAATGGCTTTAGTCCAGCAGTTGTCTCCAAATCGCATTACATTTCCAGCCCATTTGATTTTTTGATGCCTTGGCAAACGAGACAGTGTCCCTGATTCTGGAATAGCGACGGAGGTCAGAACTCCGGATTCCTTCTCTCACTTGAGTGAGGCATGATATTCCAAGCATAGCTCTTTCGATTCCTCTCTGGGAGACCCGAATAGCATTCTCATCCTGCTTTCGTAAAGCACAGGTCTCTGAGGCATATGTTAATGCAGGGAGAGTGGTGGAGTCAAAGAGATGTGCCCGGAGCCAGAGGTTCTTTTGTCCTTTTAGTTATTTCTTCAATGCCTTTGAAGGTATTCCATGCTACTGTCTTCCTCCTGCACAGCTCAGGTTTTATGTTGTTCATCAAAGACAGAAGAGCAGAAATACTGGAAGATGCAGCAGAAGCCGGGAAAAGCATTCGCACTGCCCGCCTGTCCTTCGCCAACTATAAGACCAAGATGACTGCCCTTTTTACGCCCTGATGGATCTATCACATCTTCCAGAAAGGCAATGGAGAAGATTATCTAGGACTTCTACTCAAATCTCTTTGATAGCCACATCCACCTGCCCACATACCAAATTCCACAGGATGGATATGTAATTCCCAATGTTCTCCCTTCTGAAATCCGACATGTCATCTCATCGGTGAAGAAGGGGAACAGCACTAGGCCCAGACAAAGTCAGACCCGAACACCTGAAGAATATGCTGTCGGTACTCATCAATACACTAGCTCGGCTCTTCACACGCTACCTGTCCGAATGCAAGGTGCCCTCCCAATGGAAAACCAGCAGGACAGTTCTACTGTTCAAGAAGGGAGACAATCACTACATCGGCAACTATCGCCTCAGGTCTGCCTGTTGTCCATCATCTACAAGCTGTTTACACGAATCATCCTGAACAGGTTTGGCAGAACACTAGATGAAGGACAACCATGAAAGGAAGTTGGCTTCCGGAAAGGATTCAGCACAATCGACCATATCCACACAGCAACCAAGCTCATTGAGTTTTGTAGGGAGTACAAGATGCCTCTCTGTCTCACGCCCATTGATCTATGGAATGCCTTTGTTTCTGTGGAGACTGAAGCAATCATCGAAGCCCTAGCCAAAGAAGGTGTTCAAACCCAATACATCAAGATCCTTTGTGAGCTGTATTACATATTCACCACCAGGATCTCACCATTCTACAAAGAAGTGATCATTGATGTCAATAGAGGGGTTCAACAGGGTGATACTATTTCACCAAAACTCTTCAACGCCACCCTCGAGAGCATCAGGTGACAATTAGAATGGGAAGGAATGGGAGTGAAGGTAGATGGTCAGCAACTACACCACCTCTGTTTTTGCTGATGACATCGTTCTAATAATATCAAACATTAACCAAGAGGCACACATGCTGGCTGACTTCGACCGAGAATGTGGAAAGATAGGTCTACAGCTGAATCTCAACAAAACTATGTTCATGAAAAATGAACTAGTTCCAGAGGCCCCATTCACTCTCAGTGGACCAACCATCTCTGAATGCAGCAGTAATATGTACCTAGGTTGAGAAGTCAACATGATGAACGACTTAAAACCAGTTATTTATATATTATTTCAAATATCTTGGGTAGAAAGAGTTGATTAAATAAAGCCATTATGGTGAAAATTATTAAATAAGTTAATGGTAAGAGCTATAAAATTTAAGTTAGGTTTGAATAGTTCTATAATGAGGTCTATAATTGTTACTGGTATTTGGCATATGAAATACAACACGGGTAGCTTGCCAAGCTCTGCCATATGGGTGGGATACACTTTTAGTCACCTCTGATCTCCAGACTTTATTTATAGACCTCATTCCCATGACCTGATGGAATGGTTTGAGGCTCTTTATGTTACTGGAAAAAGCAGATGCCCTTGGGATCTACTAGCATTGACAGGACATACGGAGATATCACTGGTGCCCGCTCGAGCAAATTGATTATGATATAGGAAGACATGTGATACAAGTAATGAATAGTTACTTTTGTATGAATTTCCAAAATGAAATGTTTATCTTCTCCCAAAAAGTTAAATCTTAGTGCTGTATACTGTATGCTTAATACTCAAGTATAAATGATTTTGTAAATCATTGTGCTTTAATGAAATTTTATAATTATGTAACTAAACAGGAGATAAAGTAAAACGTCAACATTTCTGCTTAGCAGTTGCATGTTGTAGAATTATTTTAAATATCATTTTACATGTTTTTAGAATTGCTCTGCTATTAAGGCCTTCATACTGACCTTTTGACTATTGATAATTTGTTTCTGATTTAAAACAAATGGGTCTAAGAGGAGCACATGTTCAGTACAAGAGTGGCTAATTTATTTACCAAACATTTATCAAACATATGTGAATCTCTTGATATTCATCACAGTGATCATTTTAGAAATTCATACTCTAATGATGTAAAACACATTTGAAGTTTATAAGTATTTACACATTTGTAACATACCACGTTAAATAATTAAGCACTTTCAATTTTCTGAAACAGGCCTATTAACTTTCTCAAGATTTAAATTTTGTTCTTGTTTAA
Source organism: Cryptotis parvus (assembly GCA_021461705.1). Taxonomy (NCBI): domain Eukaryota; kingdom Metazoa; phylum Chordata; class Mammalia; order Eulipotyphla; family Soricidae; genus Cryptotis; species Cryptotis parvus. The sequence goes on from JAJIBD010001194.1 coordinate 20,482, forward strand.
CAAACTTTGTAAAAGTGCTCATAAACTAGTATCAATTAGGGAGCAGTTAGATATGTAAAAATGGTAAGTAGTCTGGATATCTCTGAATATAGGTAAAGATAAAATATAAAAGTAGAAAGATAGGTGCTGATTATTTTATTAGTCAGTCTTTTGTTTCTAGATTGGTTTTTAGGGATGTGGACGGCAATTGGATCACACCTTGATCAGAAGTTGTCATGAGTTATAAAATTTAAGTCAGGTATGAGTAATTCATTTTGTATGAATTTCCAATATGAAATGATTATCTTCTCTCTGTGATCAGAAGTTGCTCGCAGAAGGTATTTGTAGTCTCAGCTACCAAACTCAGTTAGGCCACTTGGAAGGGAAACACCCTAACACCAACACTGACTCTCCAACTCAGGTTGTATTTGTGATTATAAGATAGGCTAGGAAGACTATGCTGGCAATCATTTGAATATTAGTTCATTGTGTTTTGTTACACAAAATGAATTAAAATCAGTAAATGGAAATTTGTCAATTTTGCAAGGAGTGAAATTTAAGAATAAAAAGAAGAGTTTGGTAGTTCAGGTAAGGGTGAGTTCAGAAACAGGCACCATAATATGGAAAGGGTAGAGCAATTTAAGATAGTTTGCAAAGATGTAATTAACAGAATTTTAATTTTACTTGTCAAAGAAGTTGGAAAATGAAGCATGACAAAAGATTAAAAGTTGTTGCAGCTTTCAGGATGGATTGACTAAAAGAGCATTAAATAATTTTGAAAATTAGATGACTGTATTTGAAAGAGAAGTTTGATTAGAAAGTGAACACTCCTATTTATATAATTGGGTCTGAAATGCTTGAATGACATTTATAAAATTGGTGAATAATGGTTAAAAGATTTATAGAACTACAGATTTTGGATTGAAGAATGGGACCAGGACAAAAACATTTATTTTGGTATCAGCTATCTAATAGTGAAACTTGATTTTCAAAACAGAAGAAAAATCTATGAGAAAAATTTTGAAATAGGAAAGTATAGCAAGAATAAAATGTTGTAAAGAATAAGAATGAACCTCACAGAACATATGACATTATATAAACATGATACTATAATATCTGTGTACTACAGAAATTTTGACCTTCATTTTTGCTATATATTGGGCCCACAATCAGTGGTACTCAGGGTCAATTCCCAGCTCTGTTCCATGAGGTCATTCGTGGAAGAAACCTGAATGTGTTTGGGGGGACTATCAGTGCCATTATTAAATCTAGACCTGTGCAAAACATGTTGGAATCTATTGAGATATGCATTGAGCTGAAAATTATTAAACTTTTCTGGCTAACTTTTCTTATTTGCTTTGTTTTCCCCCTTAAACCAGAAAGTTTAGTTGTTCTTTCAGCTTTTTATTTATATTTGTAATGTTGTTAGTATTAGTGCTTCAGACAATATTTCAAATCCACAACCACCACCAATGTGAGTGTCTGCCAATATCTCAAGAATATGCTAAATCGACCCCTCCACCACACTCCCTCATTATTGTTAATTTTTTTCTTAAGTAACATAAATGTTATAACTCAGAGAATCCAAAGTGATGGAGACGGAAAAAATATAGCTTAATATATATTTAACATATAGAACAACATAGTTTAATATGGAAGGTAGACTATAAACATCTGAAAAAATTAACTTGGAATTTTAACACATAATCTTTTAGGGAAGCTACCAATCTATGCTCAGAAATTCTGGGTGATCCAGCTGTCGTAATTCTCAGCCAACCAAAACATGTTTTTATAATTAATTTTTATTAATGCTCAGGTAACATGATTATTAATAAAATTAGCCGTTCTGGTTTTGGTTTACAGTTTTTGTACCCACCACCACCAGAGTGTCTGAACCCGTCCGTTACTGTCTCTATGTCACTTATGTCTCCTTATTCCTCCTACCACTAACCCACTTCTTAGTAATGCAAGTTTTGTAAAAACACAAGACACAGAGTTTTTCAACTATTCTTTTATTTCTGTTTGTCTCTATATTCTACAGAGGAATGAGATTATCCAATATTTGTCCTTCTTCTGAATTCTTTTTTACTTAACACAATATCCTGTAGTTCCATCCAAGTTGCAGCAAACTGCAAGACATTATCTGTTCTTATAGTCTCAAAGTATTCCATTGTGTATATATGCTACATCTTCCATATCTCTTTAATTGTCATATTTTTAAATATTTTTATTATACCACCATGAGATATACAATTACAATGTTGTTCATGTTTGTAGATTTCAGTCACCTAGTGTTCCAGCACCCCGCCCTCCACCAGTGCCTGTTTCCCACCACCAGTGTCCCTAATTCCCTCCCTCCCATAGCCTGCCTAAATGGCAGGTTCTTTATCTCTTTTTCTCTCTCCTCTCTCTTCCTTCTCTTACACATTTTTAACATATCCTGGCTACTGAAGGAAAAAAAAGAGAAACCTAGAGAAGCTTGACTCTTTAAAGGCAATACCTTAAAATATTCCAAAAATAAGGAATTAAATATTCCAAAAACAAGGAATAGCAAAAGTAAAGTATTCATCCATTTGATACTCAGCAGGGATGGGGCCAATTACCATTTCCCCAAACCCAGACAGATGAATGAAGGAACAGAACCTCAGTCTGCTATACAGTCAGAGGCTGATCTTTAATCCCTCCTCTGCTTTCTTATCTCTCTTCCAAGTCTGCTAGTGAA
>JAJIBD010001195.1:0-57345 GCA_021461705.1 Cryptotis parvus
AGTAGAATCCTCCAGATTCACTTTTTGCTCTGCCTCCTGAAATGTGCAGTGTCACTTATTAAGGATGCTTTTGGTCATCTTCCAGAGTAGTAAACTTGTGGGAATTTCTTAAAAACATAGTGTCTACACTTTAATTGATTTTAAGGAAAGAGTCAAAGACTTGAAAGTCTAAAGAATCAGAAAAAATCTTAGCCACTCATTCAGCTAAATTATGATACATTGGTAATCACCAATTGTCAACTACACACACACACACACACACTAAAACCTCATGCATTGTATTGGAATCCCAACTTCCTTATCTATTTATTGAAAATAATAAGTTGGTTATGATTAAGTTAATTGGGTTCAAACAAAATAATTTATATAAAAGCAATTTGCAAATTCTTACTAAGCAAATTTTCAAGCATCATAAAATAGATGAATAATGGTAGATGTCAAGCTTTCAGGAGGAATTATTTCTAGCATAAATATGAAAGATCATCTAGGGCAGAAGAAAAACAAGCATTCAGTAAAACTACATCTAAGAAAAGAAATAAAATAATGTTTAAATCCAATAAAAAGATTACATTTTTAAATTATAAAGTTGTCTTAAAAATATTTAGTCATGAAATCACAGTTAAATAACTTACAGTAATAAACACTTCAAATAATTATACATCAAATATTTTACCAGTTTTATCTCCATATCAAACCAATATTTCAGGAGTTGAGACTTGTGGGAATCATTGCCACTTTCCGTAATATCCTTGTACTGAGATTAAAAAGATTAAAACGGTAAAACTTGCCTTACAGGTTTTTCCCTCTTTTCTCGGTAAAGTATAATCACTTTCTTGAGCTTCTTCTAATCCCACCACTAGTCAAAATCTCACAACTATTTTAAGTCATGAATCTCCCGGATGAAAATTATTGCCAAATTTTTACCATTCTCCATGTGACAGCTTATAAAAAATGGTGATTCTATTGATATACCTTACCATACAGTCTTAGAAGTGCTTTCTCCAAGAACAGCAGACACCCTTTCCACTGTGGGCCATATTATATGTCCTAACTATATCCAATTTTGAGAGACTATTCAACGCTTACTGCTATAAAGCTGAGTCCAAGTTAACAGGAAGTTTCCTTTTTCTCTTAAAAGTAATGCATAGTGATTATGAGAAATGTCCTTTCTTTTTATAGAAGGTAGAATAAGGAAGGGAAAAGAACACATCTATAAGCCTTGTTCCTTTGTTTTAGCCCACTAATTTCACATTTTCAAATTTAGCAGCTAACAAGTCTTTGAAAACTTAGGTTAACTCTCATTGCAAAAAGAAGATTCTGAGGGCCAGAGGAAGGTATTTGCTTTCGCACATAGCCAACACAAAACGCCTGACCTGTGATAGAACCCTGGCACCCCATATGGTTCTCTACACACTAACAGGAGTGATTCCTGAGTGCAGAGCCAAGAGTAAGCCCATAAGCACCACTGTTTGTGACCCTCAGAGAAAGCAAAAGTAAGAAGAAGGAGAAGGAGAAGAAGAAGAAGAAGAAGAAGAAGAAGAAGAAGAAGAAGAAGAAGAAGAAGAAGGAAGAAGAAGAAAGAAGAAGAAGAAGAAGAAGAAGAAGAAGAAGAAGAAGAAGAGGAAGAAGAAGAAGAAGAAGAAGAAGAAGGAGAAGGAGAAGGAGAAGGAGAAGAAGAAGAAGAAGAAGAAGAAGAAGAAGAAGAAGAAGAGGAAGAAGAAGGAAGAAGAAGAAGAAGAAGAAGAAGAAGAAGAGGAAGAAGGAGAAGAAGAAGAAGAAGAAGGAGAAGGAGAAGGAGAAGGAGAAGGAGAGGGAAGGAAGGAGAAGAAGAAGAAGAAGAAGAAGAAGAAGAACAACAACAACAACAACAAGAAGAAGAACAAGAAGAAGAGAAATCTAGGCAATGACTATTGCTATGCAACTAAAAAATTGCCTTTTTAATTAGCCAATGTGAAACTTAAGGTAGAGTCTTGGATTAACACATGTATTTTCCCTTGTTCTTAAAGAAGGAAAATATGAGGAAACAATTATAAAATCAATATGAACCATATTTTCCTTTTTTCTGAGAGAAAAAGCCAATCTCTTCCTGTTGTGTGTGGCCACTTGACAGCCACGCTGTTCATCAGTAAATACACAAGATGACAGCCTCCTACTGAGACTATACCACCCACACAGCAGAGCCTGGCAAGATACCTGTGTCATAGTTGATATACCAAAAGACAGTAATAATTATCGACCTCATTCCCATGACCTAAATGGCTTGAGGCACTTTATGTTCCTGGGGAAGTATATGCCCTTTGGCTACACTAGCAAGCAATAGGACATATGGAGATGTTACTGGTGCCCACTCGAGCAAATCAATGAACAACAGGAAGACAAGTGATACAAGTGATATGAAAATAGTTAGGAAAATACAGTTCTAGAATGTTGGCAACTGTTATAAAATTCATCTTACATAGTAGAAAAAGATATTCTTAATGTAATGGACATAGTGGTTATTAGAGATCAGAGAACTAAAAAACAAAAGTTGAACTTATATATGGTTCCTTATTAAATTGAAACATGGAGAATGCATTATAAAACTGTAAAGTAAATGAGCATATGACACTGTCTTCTAAAAATCATTCAAGATGCTATTTTACAAACATATATTTTGCTACTTCAAAATTAATTGCAAGCAATGTAAACAGGTATCTTTATAGCCACACTAAAAGGTGCATAAATTACTTTTTCAGAACATTTCTAAATTAGGTAATACAATTATTTTATTTTGAAAGAACAATAAATATTACTTTGTAGTGTAATGAAAGTCTTAGCATAATTATTTTAAGACATTTATTCTCTACGGAGAGTTAATAACAAATACCTAATTTTCTTTCAGGTAATTTTAGGTAAGGAAGCGGTAAATAAACCAGTTACTTATAATATCCATTTGTACTTAACACATTACTGAACTTAATTACAGTTTGGGCTATTAAACTTGATTTCTTTGTAATAGAAACCCACGGAAAACTGCATTAATAATTGAGACCTAATTTTATTTTTAAATAACTATGAAAATAGAGAATGATTTTTCCTAAACAATTTATAAAATTAGACACTGAGAATTCAGATTGTCATCATCATAATCAGAACTATCATATTACTAAATAAGAGATACATTTACTGATTCTACTGTATTTAGTATTTAGTAATAAGTATATTACACACGCTACCTGTATGAATGCAAGGTGCCCTCCCAATGGAAAACAAGCAGGACAGTTCTACTGTTCAAGAAGGGAGACATTCACGACATTGGCAACTATCGCCCCATCTGCCTGTTGTCTGTCATCTACAAGCTGTTCACTCTAGTCATTCAGAACAGGATTGGCAGAACATTAGATAAAGGACAACCATGTGAGCAAGCTGGCTTCCCAAAAAGGATTCAGCACAATCTACCATATCCACACGGTAACCGAGCCCATTGAGGTTTGTAGGGAGTATAAGATGCCGCTCTGTCTCATGGTCATTGATTTAAAGAAAGCCTTTGATTCTGTGGAGACTGAAGCAGTCATCGAAGCCCTAGCCAAACACAGTGTTCAAATCCAATACATCAAGATCCTTCGTGAGCTGTATTACTGATTCACCACCAGGATCTCACCATTCTACAAGGAAGTGATCATTGATGTCAAAAGAGGTGTTCGGCAGGGAGATGCCATTTCACCAAAACTCTTCAGCGACTCCCTTGAGAACATCATGTGACAATTAGAATGGGAAGGAATAGGAGTTTTTGAAGATAGATGGTCGGCAACTACACCACCTCTGCTTCGCTGATGACATCGTTCTAATAACACCAAACATTAGCCAAGCAGCCCAAATGCTGGCTGACTTCAACCGAGAATGTGGAAATATAGGTCTCCAGCTGAATCTCAACAAAACTATGTTCATGAAAAATGAACTAGTTCCAGAGGCCCCATTCACTCTCAATGGAACAGACGTCTCTGAATGCAGTAGTTATGTGTACCTAGGTCATCATGTTGAGAAGTCAACATGATGAACGACCTAAAACCTGAGCTGTGCAGGAGGAAGAGAGCAGCATGGAACACCTTCAAGAGCATCTAAGAAATAGCTAAAAAGACAAAAAAAAAAAAAAACGTCTGGCTCTGGGCACATCTCTTCGACTCCACCATTCTCCCTGCACTGACATACGACTCAGAGACCTGGGTCCTACGAAAGCAGGATGAGAATGCTATTCGGGTCTCCCAAAGAGGAATCGAAAGAGCTATGCTTGGAATATGACGCCTCACTCAAGTGAGAGAAAGAATCCGGAGTTCAGACCTCTGTCACTATTCCAGAGTCAGGGACTCTATTTTGCCAAAGCATCGAAAATCAGATGGGTTGGACATGTAATGCGATTTGGAGATGACAGCTAGACTAGAGCCGTTACCAGCTGGATCCCACGGGATGTCAAAAAATCACGTGGCAGCCCACCTACAAAATGTCAGACTTCTTCGCCAAAACCCTGAACGAACGGTTTAAGGCTCTTTATATTTCTGAAGCAAGCAGATGCCATTGGGCTTCACTGGCACATGATAGGGTCAAATGGAAAAGTTGAAAACTGGCGCCGCTGGAGCAAATCATTGAATAACGGGATGTCAAGTGATAAAGTTATCAAGTGAATAAGTATAATATTCAGTAACACAACTAAGATATTATAAATTTTCCTCCTGATACATAAAATTTCTTTTTTCAGAAAACAATACAGCAAGTAAATAATCAACCATGAAACAAACCTCTGTGTTTCACAAGTTACAATGAATTTTCTACAATTTGTCTAATCTTTGCCTTTAAATTAAAATGTACTAGCTCAATCATGTCCAACAAAGTCCAAACTGCAACAAAAACCATGTGCCTATTAGAATCCACTTGTAAGAGTTTCCTGATACATTGTATTAGTTACCTAGCGCTGTCATAACATAATGTCCTAGGCTTAGTGGCTTAAACAATGAAATGTGTTTTCTCTCAGTTTTAGAATCAGAAGTCTATCAAGCTGAAACATTTTGGCTCTTCTGATATCTCTCTCCTTGACTTTCGATGGTCAACCACTTCTTGTCTCTCTTCACATGGTCTGATAATACATACACAGAGAAACCACACTTGAACACTCACAGAGTAAGCACTGAATTAGCAAATATGAAACCATTGCTCCTAAGGGAAGTAAAAAGTTAATGTTCTTACAAGTCCCTTGTGACTTTTTTTGTAAACTGATCAATACATACTCAGGTTTCATGTGTGTTTTTGTATAAAGGTCTCTTATTCAGATACAATTCTTATACATAATTAATTGTGTACTCTCTGATTTAAAATCAGTGGAGATAGACGGCATTTACAATATACATACTGTCATTGTCAAGCAACCCAACCTCACAACATCAGAATCTACTTTCCTGAAGTCATGTATGGGCTCACTACAAGTAAAATATTACATTTTGATCTTTGAAAACTCATATCATGAAGTTGGAGATATAGTACAGAAGATGGAGCATTGCATCACATGTGACTTCCCTGTTCAATCCTAGCCATAACTTATGGTTCACATGAGCACACAAGAGTGATGCCTGAGCATAGCCAAGAGTAACTGCAGCAACGATCCCTGATCCTTCAGCACTGCAATTGTGGCTCCAAAACATAAATAATCAGACGAAAAAAAAACCTTGAATATCCAAATGTTATCTTTAATATTACATATGTAGTGAATAACACTAAACCTTTCTCAATTTTTAGTTAGGCACCTTCATTTACAATACTGTTAATACAATTTTAGGCACCCTATGTAGGGCTATGTCCATCCTGTCAAGTCTGTTTCATATTTCTTACAAATTTCTACTGCAAAAAATATATTCTCATAACTATGGTTTATCGTCTGTGTCATTCCACTAACACGTGAGTTCAGGCGAGAAAGTGCTTATTCAGTTGCAGAGAACAGAACCCGCACTTAGAAACTTGAGCCTCAAATAATTCATTACAAAGTGTTTAAAGATATAGAATCATTGTGAAAGGAGGAGAACTTCTTGGTTGAGTTTTTTCCTTTGTTTTTCTTTTTTCTCAGATAATATTAATTTATATGATTGTAAAATTTAAGCATACAATTTCATATCCCTTCAAAATATGCTACCACATCACTCTAGTCTTAAATTTTAGAGAACTTGTAAAGTCACATTTCTGATCTGAGTCATGGAGGAAGAAGACATTGCTACTTCTAAAGTAGGAATCTCCTGTGAAAAAAATGGGAACTAGCTGAACCCAGAGGCACACTGTCTATGATGTAATGTGTTGCTCACCAAGACCAGCAGCCTGGCAAGATCACAGAATAACTACCAACAAGAAATCAGAAAAACTACCATCAAGAAACCGCTTTGTTTCAATACTTATATATTTGCTAAGTTATTCACAACAAAACCAAGGCTGAATTTCCTTTTTTCCTTTTTATCTACCTATCTGCTCCGTATTCTTCTTTGGTAAAACTGACATTTCTAGCTCCAATTCACCTCGAAGAATCTAAACATTTGATAGATCTGGAGCATTTCACATGAACTCAGAAACTGTGCGATTCTCAATCCCTATTTTGAAATCAAGAACATTATCTATAAGGCAAAATATTTGCTACTGATTAACATTCACTATTGTGTTAATGGAGTCTATAAGGTGAGTAGAATTACATTTTACCAGAATGCCAAAATGAAAAAGGAGTAATAGGAGAAGGAGTTCAAAGGCAAGAAAGTGTAGTGGTAGGCATAATTTAAAAGTACCTGGATGCCTGACACTCAAATGCTGCCAGAGCCCATGTGCTGCTTTTAAATTATGCCTACTTGTGGCTTTACAAGTTCACATGGCCGAGCACATGTGTCACCCAAATCTCCCCTCTTGAGATGTATGCTTTCATGAATTCATATCTAATGCTGGAACCCGTATGCTGGGGCTCTCTCTACCTTTGGTGAAGCCTGTGTTCTCTCCTTCTTTCTCTCTCTTCTTCCCTTCCTCTGAACCTCCAAATAAAACCTGTTTTTACTTCAAAAAAATTTGATGAGTGCCTCTAATGACTCAGACCCATACTACTAGACGAAGCCACAAAACACAGAGGTAAGTTGCTTGTTGGAGTCAAGAGGACCAGGTTAGTCCCCAGCATTGGTCCCTGAGCATTGCCTAATGTGTAGAGAGTCAGGAATAAAACATGATCACTGGTAGGTTTGGCCTCAAGACTCACAAATTAATTAATGAAAAGTAACAAAATATCTTGAAACAAAGTCTGTACATTTCACAGAAACTCAAATAGCTATTTTCAAGAATCATCAAATTACAAAATCATTGTAATCCCATCTATTTCTAACTAGCAAATGACTATAAGGATATATTTTCCATATTATTTATAATTTCAAGAAACTGAATGGAAAAAAGCAAGGTTTAAAGCCAAAGAATTATATATTTTTAGTCTGTTTTCTTCTCCATTTTCTCTTTAACTAGAAAAATATTCTGATGAAAGTCCTATATTTCCTTTTAAAAAGAAAAAATGACTGCAGCCGTATCAAGGAAAATGAATACATTACTTTAGAAAATCAATCTCCAAGGCTGTTGTATATTGCTATCTTTGAAGATTAAAGTAAAGCAAATCTTCCTACGTTGATGTCTTGGTCTGAACCTGGACTGTTAATAAGGTGAAACCATTTTTCTTTAGTGCTTGAGGCTATTATGAATTATAGCCAATGCTGAAAGCTTAAAGACTCAATAGTGAGCTCAAATATCTGAGGAAGGAAGCTTTTCTATGCAATCCCTTACCATTTATTAATACAGTATGGTTTTATAAAATGTCATGATGAATTTTCTTTAAAACTGATTTCAGGATGTTCTCAAATTTAATGAATTCTACCTGTCCAGCTCAAATGCCCATTTCTTCAGGTTTCCAAACATTATCTATTAATATCTAAAGCTTTTAGACACTCACTTACTGCTTAATGGATTTTACGATGATGAATCTCGTCAAATAAAAGAAAATACATCTCGACTACCCAAGGATAGAAGATATGTAATGTTCTACTTAAAACAAAACAACACAGATATTTTTTTTAAATTTAAAGCTTCCTTTTCTGCATTTTATAGTATACATTAAAATGTAATAGTTGGACCATCTTTGAAATAGATGGTTATTTATAATTAGTTTTATAATAAAAACTAATATATAATATATAATATTATATATAATTATACTATGTATAATTATATAATATATAATTAGTTATTTATAATAACTAATTATAAAAAACTATAAATAGTTATTTATAATCAGTTACTATAAATAACTAATTTATAAGAAAAACAGAAGTATGAATTACTTATAGTTAAAATAATACCTATATAAAATTTTTGGAGCTCTACTTTTTCCATACAATTTCATTTCAGTTAACAAAAAGAAACTTTTTATATGAATTTATAAATATTACTTTAATCTAGAGTTCCTATTTACAGAATGCTAAAATCTGGGAAAGTGATTTTTTAATGTCAACTATTACTCAAACAGAATTTTTAAAAAATACATTATAAAGTATAAATCAACCAGTAAACATTGTATACAGATACATTGTATATAGAAAACAATTGTATATAGATAACAGTATATCTATATAGATAGATTGTATATAGATAACAGTGGATTAGCTATGATATATTTTGACAAAGATCTTTATCAAGTCAAAATTCTGGTCCAATGTCCCCATTCTGAGTGACATTTTGGAGATAATATTTTATTTAATAAAGTTTAGTTATTAGTATATATTCATTCATTCACTAAATATATCATGGGTGCCAATTTAGGTTTGAGTGATAAAACATTGAACAATTAGGACAAACTTTTTTTTGACAGTAGTACTGAGAGCTAGATTTCAAGCCATGCATGTATAGTCAACTCCATTTTGACTAATGGAGTCAAAATTCTCAGTGGAAAAAACAGTATTTCCTCAATAAGTGGTGCCAGGAGAATGACAAAAAATGCAAAATTGCAAAAACAATAAAAATCAATGACTGACAGAAGCTAAAGGTGTGTGGAAGAGACGGAACACAAATTACCTGAAGGACTTTACAGTGAAGTAAATGTTGTCATCAAACCGTTGGTTTGTTGCAGGAATATGCATTTGTCAAAACTACATACTAGGGGGTGAGGGGAGGGAATCCAGGGATATTGGTGGTAGGAAATGTGCACTCTTGGAGGGGTGCTGGAACACTGAATGACTGAAACCCAATCATGAACAGCTTTGTAATTGTATATCTCACAATGGTATAATAAAAATATTAATTAATTAAAAACTACATACTTGTACACTTAAAATTTAAGTGTTTCATTGCACAAGCACTCAAAAATAAAGTTGATTTTAAAGAACTCTATATAGTTGATCTAGTTTAGGCATTAGAGTGCCTTTATTGCTTATGTTATTACTAAAGAGCAATTAAGGTATCAGAGTTTCATCTTGGTTATATAATTATCAAAAGATAGGATAGGAGCTACTCCCTTTATTTCCATTTGCAGTGAAGTCTAAGACTGTTCAATTAGATTAAATGGCACCTACATGTCATTGTTATGAGATAAAGGAAAGTAAGACTAGTCCATTAGGGCCAGAGTGATAGTCCAGCAGGTAGGGCATTTGCGTTGCACGCGGCCTGCCCATGTCAGCCCGGGGTCCATCCCCAGCATCCCATATGGTCCTCCGAGCACCGCCAGGAGTAATTCCTGAGTGCAGAGCCAGGAGAAACCCCTGAGCATCGCCGGTGTGACCCCAAACCCCCCAAAAAAAGACTAGTACATTATAAAAACCTTGTTTTAATAGTTACACAATAAATATATTTATTTTATTAATTTAAATAATTAAATATCAATAAAATATGTAAATGAAATCCAGAAAATAGGTTGCAGCCTTTTAAATTTCTAATTTTACTAAAAACAATCTCTATACAATAAAAACAATTGCTTTTTTCTTCCAATTTAATATTTAATGATGAAAACCTAATTTGCTTTTATCTCCACTAAAATATTCAGAGTTATGATTCCATTGCATTCTGAGGTATAAAATAGAGAAGACTATCCTTTCCAACAAATCCTCTAAAGAGATTAAATATTTTACAGGAATGACTTTAGCATAAAGAAAATAACACTTATTGGTCGTATGCTGTGGCCACCTCCTGTCGATAAAGATCAATGAAAGGATCCCCCACCCCTGCCCCCCCACTCCTGTCCTTCCAACATTTGATCTGTAAGTTCCATTTGTTAGAATAACTTCTTGAAGTTAACCTGTCAACTCAGGTACTCACCTCTTCTTTGAACAGCAGACTGCTCAGTTCCCTGGAAACCTGAGTTATATTGTTATCTGAAGTGTCAAAGAAGGGAACTTCAAAGGAAGACAGCTGCAAAACACTTCTTCACAGCTCCTTGATCTGGGGATTGAAGTGTGTACATATACATCTAAATTGTCTAATGGGAGATTTAGAGTTTTCCTTTGGAATGTTTAAAGGTAATTTGTTCTGATAACGGTGAAATGAGTAGACTGTTAGTCCTAGCGATAATATCCACTTAATGCAGCCAAATTCTGACATGTTAAACTTCAACCTAAACCCGTTCTGACAAATATTTGCGAAACACATAGTGTTTTATGAAAAGGACATAAAACTACATTTATTGAAGGGCTTTTTATCACTTGAAGATAAGTGCCAGAATGTGTAAGGATTAAATGACGTGATGTTTAGATTCATCAAAATAATACGATGAAAATGGCTAGACTGATAATATGGATAAGGAAGAAATAGTTATTGGTTGCTAGTTGCTTGGAAAAGAATAAAAGATACATGATGATTTAATATAGTATTATTTACTTTATATTGCTTTATCCCACAATAAAAATTTTTCACAATAAAAATTAAAATATTAATAGGGTTAATCAAGGAAACTACACTTAAAATTCTTTGTTTATGCCCACTTGATACAAAGAGCTATGTTTTAAATCTTCTTGGTAAATAATTTATGAAAAACAAGGCCACTTATGAAAAACCAAACTAAACCTAAATGATAGGTTTTTAAAAAAACTAATCATTTTTTAAACATAATGATTAGGTTACTGAGCCAATCCATAAAAACCTATAAATTTCCATTTTACATTTATTAATTACTATGGTTAACTAAGAGATTAAGGTACCTTTTGTGGGCTAGTCTTAGCATCTTAAAATCCCAGTCAATAGTATGTTCATGCATAAACTCCACTTCTTTATGTGGAGTTTATGCATGAACATAATCATTTAGCTTCACTGCATTCCCATATTTGTGTTACCAGAGTTAAGTTTGGTCCCATGGACATATCGTTTAAAAGTACCATCCAATTCATAAACTGATGCCCCAAGCTAACTAGAATATAACTGCTATATATTTATAAGAAAACAGATATTATCACACTGACAGCTCACTGGTCATAGAAAATTGTTTTCTACTTTCACAGCACTGTTAAATTACAACTGAAAATTGAGATCTGTAAATTTATAAATTGATCTTTTAAGTCATGTGGTATAAAACATTAGTTTTGTTTTGGAGCCACATCCAGTGATGTTCAGGACTAGCTCCTGGCTCTATTCTCAGAAATTATTCCTGGAGCTGCCCTGGGGACCTTATGGGATGCCAGCAATCAATCCTGGGTCTGTCACCTGGAAGACTAGCACATACCTACTGTTTATCTCTCCAGCTCCAAATATTACTGATTTTTTATTTTATAAATTAAAATTTATTTTACTACAATTATATTTGATAGTTATAATAGACCTATTAGTTTAGTTTTTCCCCTATTTTAGTGAAAGTAGTAATTATTTGTGAGTCTAATTTTATTTTCTACTTCTTAGCAATGACCAGTGTCTTTCCAATACTTGCCAAAGAATCTTAGTTATGTCAAGGACAAAACTGAGCCAGAAGAATTAAATTAATTATAAAGCTAAACTTCGTTTATTTTCTATGTGTTAGTTTAAAAAATACCAGATATAGTATAGTAGTAAATGGAATTTCAGTGACTTATGACATCAAAGTGCATATTTATAAAGTACTCAGACAATTACATTTCACTCCCATTTCACTTTGGTAATTAGGTTATTCTCAACAATAATGATAATCAACACTATTTCTATCTTGAGCACACCGGGTTCTCAAGGTACAGCCAAAAGTGATTCTGATGGCTTATTTCACTTTTCATTGACGAGAACTAGTTATATGATGCACCTTTACCTTCTAGGAGCTAGTAGAAGAAAAAAAGGGTAAATCTCTTTTTTTTCCTTAAGAAAGTAAAATTAAATTTAATGAAGACAATTGAATCTTTCAGGAAGACACACATAGGGGACTTCAGAACAAACAAGTGACTATTACTATAGTTTATGTGTTCAAATAAATAATAGAGTTACATTTCCAGTATTATATTGACTGCCCTCTGACTGCATGATAATATTAGTACACAGTATGAAAAGCAAAATACAAGTCTTGCAGAGCTTTACACAGGTATCTGTAGGAACCATTTCTGAGAGCAGGGATACAAGGATTCCTGTTTTTAAATTCCTGTTTATTAGAAAACAAACAACAAATTCTTGTTTATGTAGAGTAAACTAATTTTACTAAATAAAATGCTTAAGATTTCTCTCACTTCCTGGTGGATAAAAGCCTATCACAGTCCCCTGGGAGGGAACGTAGATAACTGTGCATGTTGAAATAGTATCTTCAATATCTTTCTTTAGATTAAACATTTCAGTCACTTAACATTTGCTCAGTATAAACCTTCTGAGAGAATAAGTAAATGCTTTTAAATCTAATGTCTGCTCTTTTATCTGCATTCAGTGAAAGTGATAGAGGAATACATGCAATAAAAAGTACTTAATAAGTCAAATATATGCTTATTTAAGAAACTTTCTAATTACTTACCTGGAAAGATAACTGCTTTCCATATACTTAGTAGTAGTATGATTATTATTAAGAGTGATATCAATGTGAAAGAGAAAGAAAGAGAGAAGAGATAAGAAGACAAATAGTGCCTTCCATAGAGGCAGGCTGGAGGAGAGGGGAGGGAATTTGGGGAAATTGTTGGTGGGAATAGGGCACTGGTGGAGGGACGGTTGCTGGAAAAATGTGTGACTGAAACCCAATCATGAACATCTTTTTAACCGTATAATACACGGTGGTACAATTTTTAAAAAAAAAATAGTGATAATTAAAGGAGTCAATTTTCTATTTATGCATAAGAGATCGTGAACTAACCATCTCTGGAGGTCTAATTTTAGAATTTTCTCCGATATGTATAAGGTAACACAGGCAATCCACTTAAGTTTTTTTTCAAGCTTAACTATGTCCCTATTAATGAAAATTATATCTCTCTCCCCAAGATGCTTTAGAAAAAGATTGCATCTTGCAGATTTGATCTAATGAGGCAAAAGTTAAATTTAATGTTAGCTTTCTTCTTAAATTCTTTTTTTCCCCTTTATTCTAAAGGTGATATTATTCACAACTCAAACAGTTGTAAATGCCTACTCCATGGTTTCTTCCTAAAAAAAAAAATAAAGTAGCCTCAGGCAGTTCTTTTCAAGTTAGCAAAGGCTTCTGCCGAAGACCGACCTTGGCCAGAAGGGCACTCAAGGCAAAATGTCATTATTCAGGTGATGTAAGGAAGATTACTACAGTTGGACTTAATTTGTTAAAATAAACAGTTCTTTGGTTCTGGAGAATATAAATAAGTATTGACCCAAATCGAAGAGTTAGAAGGAAATTTCTAGAGTTCAGTTTTTGCCTGAGTTACAAAACAGTTGGTCCCTGGAAAAGCCTGTTGAATCCAGAAGGAAGGAATTGTTTTGCCTTGCATGAGGTTGTTGTGTATTCCACCAACCGTGGAAACAGCACAGCATTTGCCTGGAGTAACATACTTCCCTGCTATTCATATCATGAGTTTCTGTCACCTACGACAACTAGTACCACTATCACCACAATTGCAGCTTTGCAGGTGGTTTGGGGAAGGTGAGGGCAGGGGGACCATCATATTAAGCTGAAATATTAAACTCTTAATAAACGGATAAATTGAGAGGATGCTATCAATAAATGCATGTAAATATATTTATAAAATATTATAATTATTTTAATTACTATGACTCAAGCAATATTTTTTCACAAAAAATGGTAAATATATCATAAGATCCATGGAACTAATCAGTAATTCCTTGATGCATTGAATAATATAAACAAAGGAATAATTAGCTGAAAGCATAAAAAAGAACACTAAAGTATAAAATATAAGAAAAACGTATTTTTTATGAAGGTTCATAAAAATCCAAATATATACTTCAAATAGCAGATGAAAGATTGTCCCAGTAAAACTAGAACAAACATTTGATCTACTGCCATCTAGTGGCAATTCCATTTATATTTATTAATTGCCAACAGACAAAAACAGGTGGAAACTAATAGACTAATTTCAAATTCTAAGAGACACAAATGATCATCTTTCTCAGTGCTTATGGAGTTCTGATTGCAAAAGGCTTTTTGACCTCATCAGAGTCAAGAGTAGGATTCAGAGTTCCTACCTTTAATCAAAACAAAGTAGTTCTCTTTTATTTATTCTATATGTTGGCCATAAGACTTGCTTTCATTTAAACAAAGGATTCCACTTCTGAAAAGTGAAAAAAGATTTGAGCTAGTTTCCCTAGTTTCATGTTGACTTTGATTATTCAGATAATGTTGGGGGAATTCAGCCAGTAGCATCCCACTCCAGTACTCTTTTTGAATAGCACAAAAAGTTACCAGACACTCTTTATTTAACGTCTTTAACATACACTTTGAAAGTGTGACTTTAGGTAAGACAACATGTGACAAAACCAATTTCATCATTGTCTTATGATAATAAGTAAGAAGAAAGCTCCTATGGCATGTTTAGGTCAGAAAAAAAGTATTACAAAATATCTAACTAAAGACCCCAAATGTTACTTATTGAAAAAAATAACTAATATTCGTTCATTTTCTAACCTACTTTTTTGAATTGGCCAGAACATATTCCAATCCTTGGGGGACATGTGGGAGAACACCCCAGCAAAGTCTCACTTCTGTCTCGCACTTGCGTTCCACTCTCCCTCTGGCTGAACCATTTATACAGGTCTGTAAACTCTTGTGCACATTTCTTGGTGTGGGACAAAACTGTTTACCTGGAGAAAGCCCAGGTAGACATGGGAATATGTGTAGATGTCATCAGAGGCCTAAAGAGGGTGGACCTTTATTTCCTTATCAATATAATCATGAAAATTTATTCAAGAATCTCCTGCTTCTCATTTTTTTTTAAACATTTTATTATACCACCGTGAGATATACAATTACAACGTTGTTCACGCTTGGGGGTTTCGGTCACATGGTGTTCCAGCACCCCGCCCTCCACCAGTGCCCCTCAGCCACCACCCATGTCCCCAATTCCCTCCCCCTCCCACATCCCGCCTAAATGGCAGGTTCTTTATCTCCTCTCCTCTCCCTCTCTCTCTCCTCCATCTCCCACACATTGTGGGTTGCACTACGTACACTTAGAAGCCATCATTTGCATTTTTTGTCTGTATTTAATGCTCAGTTCTATGTTAGTATCAGAACTTTAGACATTTATTCGCTCATGTTCCTTTCTCTATCTAAACCAACCTCTGACTCCCACACGCTTGTGGTAATTTCCACTTTTGGTAAGATCACCTAGTATATTTATGTCATGCAAATAAATGCAGTCACTCTATGTCTCTCTCTTTCCTTCTGACTAATTTCACTCAACATGATTCTTTCCATATCCATCCATTTATAGCAAAATTTCATAACTTCATTTTTTCTGACAGCTGCATAGTATTCCATTGTGTAGATGTACCACAGTTTCTTTTATCCAGTCATCAGTTCTCGGGCATACTGGTTGTTTCCAGGTTTTGGCTATTGTGAACAGTGCTGCTATGAAAATAAAAGTCGCGGATTGTGTTTCCGCTGTGCGTTTTTGGCTTTCCAGGGTATATTCCCAGGAGCGGTATGGCTGGGTCAAAGGGAAGCTCAATTTCTAGTCTTTGGAGGAATGTCCATATTGTTTTCCAGAAAGGTTGTACAAGTCGACATTCCCACCAACAGTGTATGAGAGTCCCCTTTTCCCCACATCCACGCCAGCACTTGTTGCTTTTACCCTTTTGGATATGGGCCATTCTCTGTGGTGTGAGGTGATATCTCATTGTTGTTTTGATTTGCATCTCTCTTATGATTAGTGATGATGAGCATTTTTTCATATGCCTTTTGGCCATTCGGATTTCTTCCTTGTCAAAGTTTCTGTTCATCTCCCTCTCCCCATTTTCTAATGGGGTTGGCTGTTTTTTTCTTATATAGCTGTACCAGTGCCTGATATATCCTGGATATTAACCCCTTATCAGATGGGTATTGGGTGAATATTCTTTCCCATTCTGTCGACTGTCTTTCTATCTTGGTCACTGTTTCTTTCGAGGTGCAGAAGCTCTTCAGTTTCATGTAGTCCCATATGTTTATATTTTCTTCTAGTTGCTTTGTTAATGGTGTTTCACCTTTGAAGATGTCTTTTAGCATCGATGTCGTGGAGGGTTTTTCCTATATTTTCTTCAACGTACTTTATGGATTCAGGTCTGACATTGAGATCTTTAATCCATTTTGAACTGATTTTTGTGCAAGGTATGGTCCTATCGATAGATGCAGAAAAAGCATTTGACAAGATCCAGCACCCATTCATGATTAAAACCCTCCAGAAAATGGGAATTGAAGGAAGCTTCCTCAAGATAGTCAAAGCCATCTACCAAAAGCCCACAGCGAGTATCATTCTCAATGGGGAAAAATTGAAAGCCTTCCCCTTAAGATCAGGAACACGACAAGGTTGCCCTCTCTCACCTCTTTTATTCAATATAGTACTGGAGGTACTCGCCATAGCAATCAGAGAAGAAAAGGACATTAAGGGCACCCAGATAGGCAAGGAAGAAATCAAGCTATCATTATTTGCAGATGACATGATATTATACCTAGAGAACCCTAAACTCTCGACCCAAAAACTCTTAGAAACAATAGATAGGTATAGTAGAGTGGCAGGGTACAAAATCAATACCCAAAAGTCGGTGGCTTTCCTATACACAAATAACGAAAAGAGAAGAAAGGGATATTAAGAAATCGATTCCATTCACAATTGTGCCACAGAAAATCAAATACCTAGGAATCAGCTTAACCAAGTGTGTAAAGGACCTATACAAAGAGAACTACAAGACCCTAGCTTCAAGAAATAAAAGAGGACACGAGGGAAATGGAAACACATTCCCTGCTCATGGATGGGGGAGAATTAACATTGTTAAGATGGTAATACAGATTTTTTTTTGAACTCTCACACCGGCCTGTCTGCATCTCAGGTACCCTACCTCCCTGGGGTGTGTGGCTGGCCCGGGCGGGCACCTGGGGCCGTGGTACAGCCCCAGGTCTCGGCAGAAGGTGGAACTACAACCCCCAGAAGTCCGAGCGGAACCGGAAGTAAACCGTCATTTTGAACTCTCACACCGGCCTGTCTGCATCTCAGGTACCCTACCTCCCTGGGGTGTGTGGCTGGCGGGGCGGGCACCTGGGGCCGTGGTACAGCCCCAGGTCTCGGCAGAAGGTGGAACTACAACCCCCAGAAGTCCGGAGCGGAACCGGAAGTAAACCGTCATTTTGAACTCTCACACCGGCCTGTCTGCATCTCAGGTACCCTACCTCCCTGGGGTGTGTGGCTGGCCGGGGCGGGCACCTGGGGCCGTGGTACAGCCCCAGGTCTCGGCAGAAGGTGGAACTACAACCCCCAGAAGTCCGAGCGGAACCGGAAGTAAACCGTCATTTTGAACTCTCACACCGGCCTGTCTGCATCTCAGGTACCCTACCTCCCTGGGGTGTGTGGCTGGCGGGGCGGGCACCTGGGGCCGTGGTACAGCCCCAGGTCTCGGCAGAAGGTGGAACTACAACCCCCAGAAGTCCGAGCGGAACCGGAAGTAAACCGTCATTTTGAACTCTCACACCGGCCTGTCTGCATCTCAGGTACCCTACCTCCCTGGGGTGTGTGGCTGGCCGGGCGGGCACCCTGGGGCCGTGGTACAGCCCCAGGTCTCGGCAGAAGGTGGAACTACAACCCCCAGAAGTCCGAGCGGAACCGGAAGTAAACCGTCATTTTGAACTCTCACACCGGCCTGTCTGCATCTCAGGTACCCTACCTCCCTGGGGTGTGTGGCTGGCGGGCGGGCACCTGGGGCCGTGGTACAGCCCCAGGTCTCGGCAGAAGGTGGAACTACAACCCCCAGAAGTCCGAGCGGAACCGAAGTAAACCGTCATTTTGAACTCTCACACCGGCCTGTCTGCATCTCAGGTACCCTACCTCCCTGGGGTGTGTGGCTGGCGGGGCGGGCCACCTGGGGCCGTGGTACAGCCCCAGGTCTCGGCAGAAGGTGGAACTACAACCCCCAGAAGTCCGAGCGGAACCGGAAGTAAACCGTCATTTTGAACTCTCACACCGGCCTGTCTGCATCTCAGGTACCCTACCTCCCTGGGGTGTGTGGCTGGCCGGGCGGGCACCTGGGGCCGTGGTACAGCCCCAGGTCTCGGCAGAAGGTGGAACTACAACCCCCAGAAGTCCCGAGCGGAACCGGAAGTAAACCGTCATTTTGAACTCTCACACCGGCCTGTCTGCATCTCAGGTACCCTACCTCCCTGGGGTGTGCGGCTGGCCGGGGGGCGGCCGCTAACGCGCCGCTTATTAATAGAAAAACTAGGAATTTCAACACCAAGGGAAGGTAATACCCTCAAGAAAAAAGAAACAGTACACCAGAGGAATCTATCCCTGAACACCACAACACCATGGGGAAACAACGCAGATCCCCAGCTCGAAGAACAGAGGAAGGAATCGACCCTGAAGACTCAAAAAGAATACAGATGTGCATGATCTCTCTGACAGTGAAACCAGAGAAGAAATTGGTAGGATGTTTAAGGAGCTCAACGAAAAAATTGAGCAGATGTCCAATAAAATACAGGAGAACATAAACGAAGCAGTTGAAAGGGCTGTCAATAAACTACGGGGAGGAAATGAGAGCAGAAATGAGAACCATGCAAATAGAAATATCATCGCTTAAAAACTCAGTAGACGAAATGAAAAACACAATCGGGGCTCTGAATAGTAGGATGACAGCAGCGGAAGAGAGAATCAGCGAGACTGAAGATGAGCTGCAGAAAGCACTCAGAGATCTACATAAGATGGAAGATGGTAATACAACCTAGAGCTTTGTACAGATTCAATGCGGTTCCTATAAGGATTCCCATGACATTCTTTAAAGAAATTGACCAAACACTTCTGAAATTCGTATGGAATAATAAGCCCCCCACGGATAGCTAAAGCAATCCTTGGGAAGAAGAAGATGGGAGGCATCACCTTTCCCAACCTCAAACTGTACTACAAAGCAGCAGTAATTAAAACAGCGTGGTACTGGAATAAAAACAGACCGGTGGACCTATGGAATAGAGTTGAGTATCCTGACACCCACCCTCAAAGACATGATCAGTTAATCTTTGATAAAGGTGCAAAGAGTCCAAACTGGAGTAAGGGAAAGCCTCTTCAACAAGTGGTGCTGGGAAAACTGGAAAGCTACATGTAAAAAAATCATTTTTTAATAGACGATTTCCCTGGTCTTTATTTGAAACAGTTTGACTCTACATTTTCTTTGAGCCATTAGGCATTTCAGCACAAAGACTCTCAAAATAAATCAATGAAAGAAAGATTAAAGCTGTAAAATATTGTTATATCAAATGCTATATCACTTAGATATTCTCTAAAACTCTCTAATAACAAAGATGAAAGAGAGGTTTGTGAGGCTTATTTCCTGTCCTTTCCTTCAGATTTATTTTTTGATAAGAAAACTCACAAATCGTGTAATGAAACTATCACTTGAGAGTATTTTATGTATTATAAAACAAAAGAAACCATCTACCCCTAGAGCACCACGAAGTTACTCTTCTCGTGACAAGTTTGTCTGAGTATGTTTCTAGGTCTGCTGACTTCTCTTGTCCAGGAAAATAAGGGACAAGGTTTTTACTATTTAATTTGTCTCTTTGTTTATGATGACTGAAAGTTGTAAATTTTTGAGGTGGCCAAAAGAAAGATGACAGTAAAGAGAAATATCTTAAGAAAATCATATGAGAAAATGTGACTCAGAATGCTGTGGGGAGAAAGCCGCCAGTCTCCAAGAGCAATACGGGATGCCCACGAAAGTTATAGCATTTTACTCACAAGCATTTCAGTTGGATTTGCCTCAAAATAAAATAATGCCAATGTATTCATATTTACTTCTGCGTGTATCCTTTATCACCTCATTCAAATTTGAAAATACATGGTATTTAGCTCTTGATCACTTGATCACTTGAATCCCGTTATTCATCGATTTGCTTGAGCGGGTGCCAGTAACATTTCCATTGGACCCTATCACGTGCCAGTGTAGCCCAATGGCATCTGGTTGATTCAGGAATATAAAGAGCCTCAAACCGTTCCTTCAGGGTCTTGACAAGGAAGTCTGACCATCTTGTAGGTGGGTGACCACGTGATCTTTTGACATCCCGTGGGATCCAGTCGGTAACAGCTCTAGTCCAGCGGTTATCTCCAAATCGCATTACATGTCCAGCCCATCTGATTTTTGATGCCTTGGCAAACGAGACAGCGTCCCTGATTCTGGAATAGCGACAGAGGTCAGAACTCCGGATTCCTTCTCTCACTTGAGTGAGGCATGATATTTCAAGCATAGCTCTTTCCATTCCTCTCTGGAGATTGAACCAGCGGGCAGGGCATTTGCCTTGCAAGCCACCAGCACCGGCCCTGGTTCGATCTCCAGCATCCCATATGGTCACCCGAGTACCACCAGGAGTAATTACTGAGTGCAGAGCCAGGAGAAACCCCTGAGCATTGCTGGGTGTGACCCCAAAAATAAAGCAAAAAAAAAAAAACCCTCCTAAGCTATTTAAGGATATATCATAACTTTCTTTTCCACCTACCTTAAAATTTTCAAGTTCCTGACAGATAATATATTCCTTTTATAATCAGAATTTTTTTAAAGAAGAAGCTTTGAAAAAAATTATAATACTGACCCTATTACAAGCTGAACTTAGACAAGTCAAACAGTGTTTTGCTTTCATATTTCCTGTAAACATTTGGAAAGTAAGGAACTTAAGCTAGCATATTTTAAGTTTGTTTTAAACTCTAAATAGGTCTGCCAATATAATTGTTCTCATTCTATTATATGCTTTCAAAATAAGGGACCAGGTAAAGAGAAATATCTTAAGAAAATCAAGGTAAAGAGAAATATCTTAAAATCATATGAGAAAATGTGATTCAGAATGCTGTGGGAAATATTTGAAATAAATATTTCAAAGATAATATTTATTTATGTGATCATTTTCATAATTTATACCTATAAAATATCGTTACAATTTTAAAATGTTTTATATGAATGATTGAATTAAAGGTGATTTTTGAGATATCATTTGAAATTCTTAGTGATTAATCTGATAAAAGTTAAATTACACATATTGCTAGAAAATAACAATAACTTGTGCTTCTCAAAGAGGAAAAAAAATAAGCTTTCAAAAACAAATGGAAAGAGTTTGTCACTTTTATACTGACATGAAGGAGAGAATAGTAAATATCAAATGGTAAGAATTTGACTTGATAAGTTGTTTTTTATTAGACTGGAAAATAAAAATCAAAGACAGCTACATCACTGCAAGAGAAGCTAAGTTATTGGGTGAGTTAAGAGTGAGAAAGAAGAAATATAGCCGTAACAAGGTAAAGTTAGCAGTTAGCTAAATTTAACAAGGTAAAGTTAGCGGTTAGCAGGCATTTTGGAATAGTCTTATTTCAGTCCCCTTTTGGCAAAGCAATTTGTTTAAGAATAAAATATTCTAAATACATACTAATAAATATATGTTATTACTCATAAAGAAACAACCTCTATGAAAGCATGTGATATGTCTATTTGCTTTACTGCTGTGCTTATAGCAGTGATTGACACATAGTGTTTAATTAGCATTTGTTGAATGAATTAACATCTGGGACTTCTTGCTATTAGTGTAAACTGGAAGACTAATATAATTTGATGTTCAAATGTGCGGGTTTAATTCAGCAATTATTCATTGCATGTCTAACACATGTCAACAGAATCATCTATCACTTCCGCAACCATATTTCCAAAACTCAATTGGCAAGATGTGCGAAATACAAATAATCTTATGAACTGCAGATCAAAATATCCACATTTGGAAATATAATTTCAACACTAAATTCAGGAATTAACTATTCCTATTATATTTTTGACTGGAGGTGTTTCCCAAGTGTTGCTCAGGAGGCATCATTAGTGATTCTCAGCCGACCCTGCCAACTAGATCAATGCAAAGACCTGAGAGTGTGACACTTGGGCCCCAGAGTGCCAGTGGTTACCAAGCTATCTCAACAACACGAGGCTCCACCAAAGCCACGTCATGTGGTGACTGGGGCTTTGAAGGTTTTATCTGGTTCAAGTGACAAAGTGGTGCTGAGATTGAATTAGGTCAAGTACATGCCAGGTAGGAGTCTCTGATGACTCTACCTTCCTAGAATGGGACATCTAATTTCTAATCTAAATGGGTACTCATTGAAAATTATAATCACTATATAGATCATAAAAACTAGATAGATTATAATGTTTAATGTTGCTTATATGTTTAAGTGGTATTTTATTTTATCACCATGAGATAGACAATTACAATGCTGTTCATAATTGATTGAGATTCAGTCATACACTGTTCCAGCACCCATCCCTTCACCAGTGCACCCTTCTCAACATCAATGTCCCCAAATTCCCCAGAATGCCTCTATAGCTATCTACTTGTCCTCCTCCTCCTCCTTCTTCTACTTTTTCTTCTTCTCCTCTTCCTCCTCCCCCTCCTCTGCCCCCCTCCTCCTCCTCCTCCTCTTCTTCCTCTTCCTCTTCCTTCTCCTTCTTCTCCGTCGTCTTCTTATTCTTCTGATTCCTCTTCTCCTTCTATTTCCTCCTCCTTCTACTCCTCCTCCTCCTGCCTCCTCTTCCTCCTTGTCCTCCTCCTCCTTCTTCTCTCCATTCTCTCCCTTCTCTTACGTCATGACTTGCAATATATACATTTAAGGTTTATCATGTATATCCCTTCGCCTATCTTCACTACTCAGTTCTAGTCTGGTTTTCCATTCGTAATAATTATTAGAACACTGGTCCCTTCTGTATCTTACCTAACCTCTGACCCATACATACTTGTGGTAAATTCCAACCAGTGACAAGTCTTCCTGGTCCCCTGCTTTACCTGGCCTTGGATATTAGTCTCATACTATTGTAAAAATTACTTTTGATTTTACTATAAGATACCAAAAAGTGATTGTAAAATTCGTTTGCTTATATATACAGCTTAATAACTACACTTAAACTATATCAAGACAAAATTCATTTATTTACCATCTTCATCATTGACACCATTAAAATACATGACCAAAAATTAAAGGCAGGGTAAATAAACCTAGTAGTTGAGAGAAAACTATGTAAAATAATTGACAAAGCATTTCAAAAATGATGCTGATTTAGTATACTATAGCTTCCATCACCTATAATAAACATTGACAATTTGCTGCATATAAATATCTTCATGTTTTTGTACCCTGACACCCAACCTCAAACACATGATCATTTAGTCTTTGATAAAGGTGCAAAGAGTCCAAAATGGAGTAAGGAAAGCCTCTTCAACAAGTGGTGTTGGGGAAAACTGGGCAGCAACATGTAAAAAATTGAATTTGGACCTGTGTCTAATACCATGCACAAAAAATCAGATCAAAATAGATTAAAGATCTCAATATCAGACTTGAATCCATAAAGTACATTGAAGAAAAAATATAGGAAAAACCCTCCACGACATTGAAGCTAAAGGCATCTTCAAAGGTGAAACACCACTAATAAAGCAACTAGAAGAAAAGATAAACATATGGGACTACATGAAACTAAAAAGCTTCTGCACCTCAAAAGAAACAGTGACTAAGATACAAAAGCAGTCCACCGAATGGGAAAGAATATTCACCCAATACCCATCTGATAAGGGGTTAATATCCAGGATATATCAGGCACTGGTAGAACTTTACAAGAAGAAAACAAACAACCCCATCAAAAAATGGGGAGAAGAAATGAACAGAAACTTCAACAGGGAAGAAATTCGAATGGCCAAAAGGCATATGAAAAAATTATCACCATCACTAATCATCAGAGACCTGCAAACCAAAACAATAATGAGATATCATTTTACACCACAGAGACTAGCACATATTAAACAGAGCAAGAACAACAAGTACTGGCGTGGATGTGGTTGAAAGGGGACACTCATCCATTTTTGGTGGGAATGCCGGCTGGTACAGCCTTTCTGGAAAACAATATGGACATTCCTCCAAAGACTAGAAATTGAACTCCCATTTGACCCAGCCAAACCACTCCTGGGAATATACTCTGGGAAACCAAAAATACACAGCGGAAACACCATCCCTACTTTTATGTTCATAGCAGCATTATTCACAATAGCCAAAATCTGGAAACAACCAGAGTGCCCGAGAATCGATGACTGGATAAAGAAGCTTTGGTACATCTACACAATGGAATACTATGCAGCTGTTAGGAAAAATGAAGTTATCAAATTTGCCTGTAAATGGATGGACATGGAGAAGAGTATGTTGAGTGAAATTAGCCAGAAGGAGAGAGACAGATACAGAATGACTGCATTTATTTGCATGACATAAATATATATGTACATATTATGATACCAATATCCAAGGTCAAGTGAAACATGTATCAGGAGATCTTGTCAAAGGTGGAAATTATCACAAACCATGAGGGAGTCAGAGGCTAGGTAAGACAGAAAATGGAACAGTGTGCTAACAATTGTCGAAAAGTACTAATACCAACCTAGAACTGAGCATTAAATAAAGGCCAAAAGATACACATGACAACCCTTTAATGTATGTTCTGTAATCCATAGTCTGGAAGGGAAGAAAAGAGAAAGAGAGAGAAAAGGAAAGAAATAAAGAATCTTCCATGGAGGCAGGCTGGGGGAGGGGGGGAGGGAACCAGGGACGTTGGTGGTGGGAGATGGGCACTGGTGGAGGGATGGGTGCTGGAACACTGTATGACCAAAACCCAAATATGAGCTTTTTAATTGTATATCTTTATAATTGTATATCTCACAGTGGTATAATAAAATACTTTTTTAAAAATAAATAAATAAATATCTTCATGTTTTTTGAACATTACTCTCCCCAATGATTGTAAATCTTTTCTGATTGGCCTCACTCCACCAAATAGATTTAACTCCTCTGAGAAAAGATAGGCATGCCTCATTCTTCTCAAAGAAATATATGTATCTTTAATCCCAGTCATTCACAGGTTGGGAAGCAGTCTTCCTAAATTAACTTATATTCTCGATTTATTTGAATCAGCCACATCGGTGGTTATTTTGATTCATAATGAAAATAAAAGCAGATATATTTTTTGTTCTATATAACACATACTACTAAAGGATTTTTACACAGGGGGTGACAGTTTATTGAAATCATATTGCTTTAATTGACACACATATACCTGAATAGGCTTTACAAAACGGAAGGAGAAAGATAAAAATCTAACACTGTCCTCCAGATACTTTAACCCATGCAAATATCCTTCTTGGCAATTCCTATAGATCTAATAATTCATATAAAAAGCAAGTCCTACAAGTTACAAAGAGCTCCAACTTGGGTCTTAATAACTAAATCTAATGCTTTTCTTCTTAGCTATAAAAATTTAGTATAGGAATGTCCATGTGTATCAAGAATCTCATTCATGAACAATAAATATTTAGATTGTGAGTCAAGCTTCTCAAAATAATGCTAGTAAACTTTAATTATTTACATTCCTTCAAATCTCTGAAAATATCAAAATAAGAGATTTTATTTCATTTTCATATATCATAAGCTATTTCCTTTTTTATACATAAAGCCAGTTAGGACTGGATGAATTTTTTAAATATCAGTAACTGCCCATAATTATAAAAATTTTATTATAAATTTCATAAATGGAATATTAAGTAGAGTATGCTACCCGCATGGCAGAGCCTGGCAAGCTACCTGTGTCATATTTGATATGCCAAATACCATTAACAATTTTAGACCTCATTCCCATGAGCTGATGGAATGGTTTGAGGCTCTTTATGTTCCTGGAGCAAGCAGGTGCCCTTGGGCTCTACTAGCATGAGACAGGACTAATGGAGATGTTACTGGTGCCCGCTCAAGCCAATCGATGATGAACGGGAAGACAGTGAGACAGTGACAGTGAATATTAAGTGGAATAAAATTGACCATTATTGTTGCAGGACTCCTCTAAGAGCCTCTGCATCTGCTCTGAATTGCCTCCTGCAAATCACTTCGTAGATAAAGGGGTAGTCCAAATGTGGCAGTTTATCTGACCATGTACTGTGTACTAGCTGGTATATTCTCTCATGCTACCACAATCATCGTGGGACTAGCTAGATCTTACCAGCATATTTGCCTGACCACGTTGGATCCCTAAGTAATTACACCAGAGAGAAATGCTGTTTGCCTCCAAGTAAGCAAGCATGCCCCCTGATAACTCAAAGGCAACTAAAATACAAAACTACCGTGAAGTAGATGAGACTTGTGAAGGATTGGAGAAATATTTAACTGGCATTAGTATTAGTCTTTGGTACAGAGACATGCCATCTCAGAAACCCCCTTCTCTGCCCTATAAAGGCTTTTCCAGGCAGATCTTGGCTCAAGACATTAGCATATAAAAAGACATTAGGTGAGGTGCTGGAGAAATTACCTGAGGCCATTTGACCCTCCCTGCCAGGGGAAGTTACATTTAGCTTACAGCTCCTCCCACCTCTACTAGGAGGCTTTGAATTAGCTCTGGGTTCTTGTAAACAGACAGAAAGTCTTCTGAAGTTGCTATATTTCTATAGAGCTACTTTCCTATTTTCTTCTCTAGATAGCCCAGCCCATTCTGGGCTGGGCTGGGGAGCTTGGGAGGATTTCTAGCTATAAAATAAGCTGCAAGAAGAAAGAAGCTCTTTTTTTCCCTTTTTGCCATTTTGGCTTCCCTTGGAGTTTTGCTTCTCCGTCCTCTCCATCTCTGTTGGGCCTCAACACGTAGTGGCAGCTATCTTGGCCTACACCTGGCTGGGGCCTAGCTGGGAACCCAGAGTCCAGAGGTTTTCCCTGCTCTTGGATTGTACATTGGAACCTGTGATAGTAAAGCCCTTTTAAAACTGCATCGGATTCCTGAGTCTTCATCCATTCCCCACCTGCTTCGGAGGTAGAAGGGAACTCGCTTCCCGGCACTTTTGGGGACCCCAGCAGTGTCCCTGACACATTATAATTTATGTCTCTAATCTTTCTAATAAAGAAACCTAGAAGTTAGAGTAGAATAAGAAAAAGAACAGCCCAACTCTACAATTGAACCTCATCAAGCTGCCAAGCCACCAAATCATTTCAGCTCCATAGCTCCTGGAATACAAGACAGCACATGACAGCTCCAAATTTCATTGTTCTGTTAGCCCAGCAGTAGTAGCTGAGTAAATCTGATGGGAAAGTTGTATAGAAACTCACCAAGATCAGTGTGCAAAGACAATAATACAGATGGTTCAATAAGCACCAAACAGCTCAGTCAATCTTCAGATAAAGACTTTAGTGACACCATTGTGAGATATAACAATTAAAGCAAATTTACTTTTATCCATCTATTTTTATATAATTACATTTTGTGTTGACACAAGCAATAGGAAGCAAATTTGTTTGTGCTTGCTAAGACGGCATGCTTTGGTGGTGTGTAGGAAACTAGGGACATTGGTAGAAGGAAGTTTACACTGGTGGTGGAATTGGTGTTGAAACACTCAATGTCTAACACAACTGTATTCTGAACAACTTGGTAGAACATGATTATATAAAATGTTGAATGAGAATAAGCAAAAGTATTTACAGGATCATGAATCCTATTTTAGTGTTAGATATGCAAATTCATACCCCCCAACATCTGCTTGTTGAAGAACAGAGTCCATGAATTTACCAGCTTTATATTACTAACATATGCACAAAATGCACAGTTTTCACAGTCATAAATTGGGTGCCTGCACAGATAAAAAAACTAAGGTAAAGATAAGTGACATAACTTGTCAACTGAGTTACTGGTACATAATTAGGTCAATATTTCTTACTCTGGAATTTGGCCAGAATCCCATGTTCCTCACTACTTCTACATGGCGCAAAGAGTTAAGTGATCATTAACAAATAGTTAACAGTTTCCCTCATTCTCGGTTGGGGTATTTATTGTGTATATAAAGAATTTTAAATGATTAAATTAAATAATTTACCCAGGATGTCATTGTTAACGGACTCAGAAGCCAATGAGAAACTGCTACAGAACCCACAAATAGAAAATTGTTAGTAATACTAAAGCAAAGAAATTTGGGGGAATGAAAAGTTCCTACTGTACAGAAAGATAATGTCAGGCATGTGCAAAATTGTAATGTGACCTAAAAACTAAGCCTCTACATCACATGAATAGACCTAGTGTTTACAGAGCAGAGAGATTACCTTGTGTCTTCTGTCTGTTATACTTTCTATGAAGCATGGTATTTAGTTCTAGGTACCAACTTTAGAGAAGACACATGAATAAAGGATGATGCAGAAATGTCCTGTCGGGTCAGAGGCGCAGAGATGAGACATCAGGAACACGATGTATATCCATTAATATTTTTAATGATCACCAGCCAGAGGGGCAGCAGCTCTCATCTTGGCAGCTGACTAACTGTAGCTAACTGACTTTAGTTGACTGACCTGAGCTCACTGACCTAAGCTCACTCATTTGAACTAACTCGTTTGACTGACTGACCTGAACTGACTGACATCCTCCACCAAGACCCCATCTCTCTTCTCCCATTATTTCAAAGGGCAATACAGATTAAAGTTTGCATGGTTTACCTTACAAAGACAGTTCACATTCATTGAATAGGACTTAGGAATAATAGGAAGGAGACAACCAGGAACCAAAAACCTGTAGGGGCTGCTATCTAGGTAAGATGAGATGAACAAAAGAACGCATTACAGTTGCTAATGCAGCCTTCCGGAAGGACTGACTAGCCCATAATGGCAAGGACATGTCAGACAGAAGAACAAGAAAAACCTGTTTTTTGCCTAACTGTAAGCATCATCCATTAGACTCCATCTTGGGCTAGTTATAGCCAAAAGGGAAATGTGCAGAGAAATGACCTAGGATAGCCTTGTCTGGGTACCTGCAGCTTTGATTAACAGTCTCACTAGGGATTTCTATATACTAACTCTATTGGGAGACAGTCTGCCAGAAGTCCCTGTGTATCTGTTAACAGGCAGTATCCATCAGAACTTCCTTGGCATATCCTTAGATCTACCTTCTGCCAACAAAAGGACATAAATTAGAATTATAATCATGGTGCTTAGGACTATTTTTTAAGCATTTACTGTGAAGTTAACATAAATTTAAAATAAACAAATTATGATAAATAAATACACAGATAGATAGAAGAGAGAGATAGGTGATGATAGAGAGATAAATAGATATAAATAGATAGATAGATAGATAGATAGATAGATAGATAGATAGATAGATAGATAGATAGATGGATGGATGGATGGATGGATGGATGGATGGATGGATGGATGGATGGATGGATGGATGGATGGATGGATGGATGGATGGATGGATGGATGGATGGATGGATGGATGGATGGATGGATGGATGGATGGATGGATGGATGGATGGATGGATGGATGGATGGATGGATGGATGGATAGATAGATAGATAGATAGATAGATAGATAGATAGATAGATAGATAGATAGATAGATAGATAGATAGATAGATAGATAGATAGATAGATAGATAGATAGATAGATAGATAGATAGGTAGGAAGGTAGGTAAGTAGGTAGGTAGGTAGATTGATAAAGTAGTGTTTCCACATAAGCATCAGTAATGGTGTTGATGCTAGTATTGAAGAGACTTTTGACATCCCATAGGATCAAGTCGGTAACAGCTTTACTCCAGTGATCATCTGCAAATCACATTACATGTCCAGTCCATCTGATTTTCGATACCTTGGCAAATGAGACAGCATCCCTGATTCTGGAATAGCGAAGGAGGTCAGAACTCCGTATTCCTTCTCTCACTTGAGTGAGCATGATATTCCAAGCATAGCTCTTTTGATTCCTCTCTAGGAGACACGAATAGCATTCTCATCCTGCTTTCGTAGGTCCCAGGTCTCTGAGGCATATGTTAATGCAGGGAGAATGGTGGAGTCAAAGAGATGTGCCCGGAGCCGGGAGGTTCTTTGTCCTTTTAGCTATTTCTTCGATGCCTTTGAAGGCATTCCATGCCACTCTCTTCCTCCTGCGCAGCTCAGGTTTTAGGTTGTTCATCATGTTGACTTCTTGACCTAGGTACACATAACTGCTGCATTCAGAGATGTCTGTTCCATTGAGAGTCAATAGGGCCTCTGGAACTAGTTCATTTTTCATAAACATAGTTTTCTTTTAGATTCAGCTGTAGACCTATCTTTCCACATTCTCAGCCAAAGTCAGCCAGAGTTTGTGCCACTTAGCTAATGTTTGGCGTTATTAGAACAATGTCATCAGCAAAGCGGAGGTGGTGTAGTTGCCGACCATCAATCTTCACTCCCATTCCTTCCCATTCTAATTGTTGCATGATGTTCTTGAGGGTGGGGCTGAAGAGTTTTGGTGAAATGGTATCCCCTGTCAAACCCCTCGTTTGATATCAATGATCACTTCTGGTGAGATCCTGGTGGTGAATCTGTAATACAGCAAATGAAGGATCTTGATGTATTGGATTTGAACACCGTGTTTGGCTAGGGCTTCGATGACTGCTTCAGTCTCCACAGAATCAAAGGCTTTCTGTAAATCAATGAACGTGAGACAGAGTGGCATCTTGTACTCCCTACAAACCTCAATGAGCCTGGTTACTGTGTGGATATGGTCAATTGTGCTGAATCCTTTCCGGAAGCCAGCTTGCTCGCATGATTGTCCTTCATCTAGTGTTCTGCTAATCCTGTTCAGGATGACTCATGTAAACAGCTTGCAGATGACGGACAACAAGCAGATGGTGTGATAGTTGCCGATGTCATGAATGTCTCCCTTCTTGAACAGTGGAACTGTCCTGCTGGTTTTCCATTGGGAGGGCACCTTGCATTCGGACAGGTAGCATGTGAAGAGCCGAGCTATTGTATAGATGAGTACCAACGGCAGATTCTTCAGGTGTTCGGGTCTGATTTTTTTTCTGGGCATGGTGCTATTCCTTTCTTTACCGATGAATTAGCATGTCGGATTTCAGAAGGGAGAACGTTGGGAATGACATATCCATCCTGTGGAATTTGGAAAGTGAGCAGGTGGACGTGGCTATCAAAGAAATCTGAGTAGAAGTCATGGATAATCTTCTCCATTGCCTTACTGGAAGATGTGATAGATCCATCAGGCGTTGGAGGGCAGTCATCTTGGTCTTATAGTTGGCAAAGGACAGGCGGGCTGTGCGAATGCTTTTCCCGGCTTCTGCTACATCTTCCAGTATTTCTGCTCTTCTGTCTTTGAGGTCTTGACTTCCTTGTCAAGACCCTGAAGGAACAGTTTGCGGCTCTTCATATTCCTGAATCAACCAGATGCCATTGGGCTACATTGGCACGTGATAGGGTCCAATGGAAATGTTACTGGCTCCCGCCGAGCAAATCGATAAATAATGGGATTCAAGTGATCAAGTGTTGAAGAGACTAAAATTCTTTTGTGCATAATGTCTAATATTTGGTAAGTGCTTGGTCAATAAGTAAATGCTTTTTTATAAAAAAGAAGAAACTGGGTAATGATTCAATCTAGAAAAACTGACCAAAATTTTGTTTTCCCCTTTGCCTTCACATTAAACTAATCATATTAAATTTAGTTTGTTGGCAATATTTCTTCAACTTGATCACTAGATTAAAAACTAGAAAATCCTGTGGCAAGAACAGTGGTACAGTGGATGGGAAACTTGCCTTGCATGCACCAATGGGGCTCATTTTTGCAAGCCCTCTAAAAGTACTAAGATAGTGACACCTGAATACAGAGCCAAGAGTAAACGCAACCACTGGATGTGACCCCCAAACCAAATGAAAACCTAACATAAGGAAGGCAAATATTTTATTAGTATATGAGAGTAGCTGCAAGGTTTTCTTTTTTTAGCTCCACAAGAATTATAAGAGGATGTACAGATACATCACTGTCTTCCCATTCATCATCGATTGGCTCGAGCGGGCACCAGTAACATCTCCATATGTCCTGTCTCATGCTAGTAGAGCCCAAGGGCACCTGCTTTCTCCAGGAACATAAAGAGCTTCAAACCATTCCATAAGGTCATGGGAATGAGGTCTAAAATTGCTACTGGTATTTGGCATATCAAATATGACATGGGTAGCTTGCCAGGCTCTGCTGTGTGGGTAGCATACTCTTGTAGTCATCTCTAAATCCAGCATTTATTGATGAACTGCGTGACCGCAAGTGGCCCTGTGAGCCAGGCTGTGACAGGCTGGTCTGCTGGGTGGAGTTCTGACGAGGGGGAAGTTCCGGATGTGGAAAATGGCGGCCCTCATGGAGTGGGGGGGGGTCGTCTGGCTTGTTGTGAGACTCTGCTGGGGTGGCAGGCCAGGGCTAGAACCCGCCATCCCTCCTGGGCACCTTGTGAGCGGCTGGGCACAGGGAGAGCCAGTAGCAGCTCTGCCCCATGTCTGTGAGTCTCTGTACAGATACATAGTCAAGATTAATAATTTCCAGATACCTTAAATGGCTGGATGGTCTGAATAGTTAAGATCTATGGAACCCATTTAGTGACATTCTGTAACTGCCTGATCAATAAGCATTAATTTTCTCATAAAACAGGTAATCTATCAGCAATGCACTTTGTCTAGAGAAAAGAGGAAATGCAAACGTTTAATCAAATAACCAGTTTGGATAATTAATATTTATAAAAAGGTTTTGAATGTAATATGTTCGGTATATAAGC
Source organism: Cryptotis parvus (assembly GCA_021461705.1). Lineage (NCBI taxonomy): Eukaryota > Metazoa > Chordata > Mammalia > Eulipotyphla > Soricidae > Cryptotis > Cryptotis parvus. The sequence goes on from JAJIBD010001195.1 coordinate 33,198, forward strand.
TTACATAGCACACAATTGTTTTGAAAAATAGTTTTTTTCATTACTGTAAGTCATCTAAATTGTGGCATAAATATATAAGGAAAATAATCTAGATATCATATTTAGGTTAATTGCTTTCAAAATCCAAAGGTAAAAATAAGAGTATATCTAAAAATGAATGAGTTATACTGTGGATGCAACATATGAAAAACAATTTACTTTAGCTTAACAGCAAACTCATATCATGGTTATTTAATATAAGTGTAGTGATTAGGATTATAGGCTGTCAAATCAGAGTCATTTATCTGACTCACAGGTTTGTTATTCGTTTCGTGACTTTTACAGTTTTCTTAAACTAAACTTCATTTTCTCATCTGTGAAATGAAGATAGTAACACCAAAGATCTGACTTGAGGATTAAATGAAACAATGTTCCTATGGTATATAGTGCTTGACAGGGCGTATATCTCATCCCCATTGAACACTAGCCATTAACATATATTTTTGTATGCAGATTAGTGTTATTCTTCACTAAGACTGAGATACACCATATCAATGTCCTTCTGCTCTACAGTATTCCTACAAAACTTTCATAAGTTAAAATGGTGTAGAGACATATTTACCATTAATTTACATGAAAATTTTATTGTTTTCAGACATAGCGTCACTTGATCACTTGATCACTTGACTTCCCTTAGATCATCGATTTACTTGAGCGGGCACCAGTAACATTTCAATATGCCCTGTCACATGCGAGATAGCCCAAGGATATCTGCCCACTCCAGGAACATAAAGAGCCAAAAATCATTCCATCAAGTCATGGGAATGAGGTCTATAATTGCATACCTATCAAATAATAACATATTTGACATAGCATACCTATCAAATAATAACAAATATCAACTATCAAATAGCATACCTATCAAATAATAACAAATAAAACATGAACTCTGAAACAATGCTAATGGACAGTCAAATCAGGAACGAAGTGGTAAATACACAGTTTGTGGAAAGTCATGCCTGGAAAAGAAGTTTAAGGGTGTCACCTTGGGGTTCCCAGTAGGCACTGCCTATCAAATAGCTGTGCAGAATAACTCCAACTTTTAAAAAAGGGTGCAGTGTCAGTATCCATTAAGCTCATCAATGAATTCACTAGTTCTCTTGATATTAAGTTTTAAGAGCATAGCAGAAAAAAAAGCTAGCGTTCTCCAAAATTTAAGATCAATTGCATATAATTCTTTATCATCTTACAAGTAAGTCATAACTCCTAATCACAAATCTTTATGTCATTTTAATGGTATGTCATTAAAAATTGTCATTTTAATGACAATCTCATTACAATTGTCATTTTAATAAGGGTCAGAATCAATAATTGCCTCCACTTTCTAATTTAATAGTTATGGAATAAGGATAATAATATTTTGATATAAAAACTTTCAGCACAATGAAAAACAGTCATTACCTTTATTTTATTTATCACTATTTTAGTACTTTTAGAGGTACACTATTCCAATATGAATGCTTTCCATTGCCATGTCCCTGACAGCAACAAAATGTAATGTTTTAATTTATTAATATGTTTCACCTTTCCCAAATCACTCTCTGAGCTCTTAATCAACATTTTTAAACAGAAGATACCAGAAAGACTCCTACTATACTTTTATCTTTGAGAAGAATTTATTCCCTAGGTGGGCACATTTATCTCCCATTACTTATAAGGTTTATTAGTCTATCTTCATAAACTGGGTTAGAAGAAAATACTATCATTGAAGATGTAAGATGGAAAAAGTTCAGAGAAAACAGCACAATTTATTTGAAAAAAAATCAAGCCATTTCCACTGAAATCTATTTAATCAATTTGGTAACTTAATATTTACTATTTGTGCTAAAGCAAAACCAATCTGCGATGTGAACGAAGATATATTTCTTGGCTTAGTTAATGTGCTTATTTTTGAAATAAAGATATTTGGTAAAGTTGAAAATAAACTGACCCAGTCTTTTTGAATTCTAGGTATCAATCTCCGCTGCCCAATAGCAGAACAGAGCATACTCCTGGGAAAGATACTTTTCCTCTCTCAGACTTTCAGAAAACATGAACTTTAGACTAATTTCCTGTGTTAATATTTCTCTTTTCCCAGATATTAAAAAGTAGTGATGAGTATATTTTTTAGTAATTTTATTCTATTCCAATAGCACGCACCAGATAAATTTGTTAAAACAGGATTGTATAAATGTGAAACCAAATCACATACTTATAACAAAAAATTTCATGGTCTGAAAAGAAATTAATCTTTACTTAGCATTAGTACAGTTTCCAAGAGTATAAAGTTAAACAGATAAACAGCACAAAACAGCCATACTGGAAAAATGTTATCAACTTATATCAAAGCCTCTAGGAGTACATTCTTAAAAGATGATGACATTATTCTAAAAGATAATACATATATTTTGGTTATGACACTAAAATTAAAGTATACATCCCTTATGCCTAGACTTTTAAGTTTAATAGATGATTTAAATATCCAATATTAATTACTTACCTTTTTGAAATATTTAGTACTTCTAATAACTAATAGCAGAGTATGATGCTGTAATTTATCCTGATACTGTAGTTTCTCATGACGGTTTTAGAATTAATCTATATCAGTTTTATTTTCCAATTTTATAAAGCAGTCAATAAACTAATTCATTACTTGATTTAAACATAAAAAGATATATACCTTCCTACAACTAGTTACTTAAGAAAAATAATATGACTATCTTTTTGTGACTGTGAGCTTTATAATAGAGGATGAGTGAAATGGAAAGCATAAACTGAATAATGAGGCAAAACTGACTTCACTTCTACACAGTGGTAATTCTTTCCAACAACAGTTAACACCCAGAATCTCTAACCCATCCCTACAATTTACATTGAATGTGCTTGTTAAAACATGGATTCAAAATTTAGGAACAGTCCATTACTCTGAGATCTGGAGGTGGAGGGAAAATTCAGTTTGGTCACTGTCCCCATGGGATTTTCAGTCTAGTGGCAACTATTGCAGAGTGTTGGCGCCACACACGGAATTCTGTAATGGAGTCACAAAGAGAATGATGGAGAAATGGGAGAGAAATGAGAGATAAATAGCTATTGTGCATTGAGAAGATTTCACAGAAAATTAAACACTTAATCAGGTCTTGAAGCAGAGAAACATTTCAGCGGTTAATAAATAAGGAAGGTTAATATATAAGGAAGTCTGGGAGTGGGTAGGGGGTGGACAGGGAAAGGCAGGCCACAGAGATCTCTGTGCTTCCTTAATTTTCACATAGGAGACAAAAACCAGAGAGGAACTATGTGAGCTGACTAAGGTCCTATCTAGAAAAAGAACCAGAAACATTCCCTGAACTTTTAACTCCTGGTCAAATTACTGATACAACATACTGCTTATACAGGGAGGCAACATTTCTCTGCTTTCAAAAACATCAACACCCTCCCTATTATTCCTCCACATTGCCACACCCTTCCCAGGATCTTGCTAGGGTATTTATAGACAAACAGAGGCATCCATTACATCTGAAAACATAGCAAGCTTCAGCTCCGATATGTAAACCAAATGCACGCATCTAGATCTGTTCAGACCCCATCTTCGTCACCATTCACCATCAAGCAAAGGAATTGGAGCTTGCACTCCTGCTCACTGGCACACTCCATAAAACTGTGATCGATTCCTCTAAACCCTCCATTTTTCTACTCCCCTTTTGTCAAGTGTTCCCAATTCCAAGAAATCGTAATTCAGAATGTGAGGGAGGTTGCAGAATTTTGGCTCAGGAGGTTGTGCAGATGTTATTCCTTAAGGAAGAAGATCATGATTGCCTATGTGAGTAATGGCTGGGAGTTGGCTAATAGCCAAAAGTTCTCTTATAGCACAATGTATAAACCATTCTCCTACTGAAAGAAGGCCCCCAGTAGGATAATATATTATTACACATGATTCAAATTACAGGATCTGCGGCAGGGGAGCTCCTGACTGATTCAGGACAGTCGTCCCCTGAATACTGATGATGGGATGATGGAATGCCTCATGAATTAAAAGGGCCAAGGTTTAGAGTCTAAATCCGTCATATGCGTTAAACACTGTCTATGTGTATCACTCTACTCTTTCAGCTTCTTAAATGTGCCATGTATGGTTATGAAGCCCTTGTCGATGGTTTTTAAATTTCTATGTCTTTGAATAACCATAGCCATCAATTCCTTTAAAAATACAGTACTCAACCTTCTCTGCTAAAACACTGTACCCCATTACTGCCAATATGCAATAAAAATATGGCTTCAGTGAAATCGCGTTTATGTATAACCCAGTTTCCACTCCTTTGAATTTTGCAAAGCAACCTAAAAATCTACACATGCACCACGTTTGTCTTTTAAAGTTATCTATGAGACAAATTCGCTTATCTACAGTAAATTATATGAAACAAACTTATTTCCAAAGGTTTGCAGCTGGTAAGTGAGCTCAATCGTGTGTATTATTTCATAGGGTCTACTTAGTTTATCTAACAAACCAATAAATTTGCTAGAGGTACTGCATAGGGAATGGAGATCAAGCATTTTACAGAAATTCTAGGCAGATGTTCAATATCCCGCACTCTAAAAGGCTCAAACGGCTGCAATATATTCTGAAATAGCATGTAAGTCTGTCCCTTAACTTCTTTTCAAGCTGAATCTTGCATTGAGTTTTTCTAGTAAATGGATGCAAATCAGGTGCATTGTGCTGAGATGGAAAAAGAGAGATTTGTCCAGAAATGACCTCAGTTCTATTCATTAATAAAATGACATGTTGGCTGAGAGCAGTGAAGAATGAAATATAACCAGAGTGAACTTTCTTTCGTGTGTCAGACGCACATAAGCGCTTTGGGGGATAAAACACTGTATGTAAATGGCCCTGCAGCACAAAATCTGGAAACCTTATCGGAAGCTTTCAGACACAGATTGCTTGGGAAAATCACCACTTTCCTGGCAATGCACCTTCTGTCCTCTATGACCTTGTACAATTCTTAATCCTAACTTGCAGAAAACATGCGAAGCACACGGGGAGACGGGGCAGATCAAATACACAAAGGTTTCATTTTTCCCAAGACTTATTTAAGAGAAGATAATTTTGCAAAACCAAACCAAAGTAGAAATATACCCAGAATCTGTGACAGTAGACAGCACTTTGGGGGGTTGGGAGAGAGGGAGGCGGAGAGGACGGTAAAAGCTATCAGAGAGCATGGAGCTACATTTTCCCAAAGCGGTTTAAATTATGCCAGCAGAATAATTAATGGAAGGACCTAATAGGGAGGGGTAACAGGAAAGGGGGAAAGCTATGTTAAACAAAGTTCATTACTGCATGATGTAAATGAGTTTCTCACCAGTGATGTCACTGATTGGCTGAGCTGCAGTGCTGGCTTCGAGCATGGTCGGATTGGCTGCTAGCTCTTCTGGTGCCTGCCTGCTTGGGCAGCGGTTGAACCAGATACTTTCTGTCTTTCTTGTTGTCGTTTGAAGCAAATCTTGTTCAGCCCAACTGTGTCTCCATAGTAGTGGCACCCTAAGAGAGAGTCTCTCTCCTGTTTCCCACAGCTCATCTGTGAGGCGGTCGCGGCTGTGAAATACCAGCGCCTGGCACGGAGCCCAGAACAGCGTTCTCAGATCCATCTATAACACACATATACAAAAAAAGAAAAAAAAATTAAAGCAGTTCTTTCATCTGAATTGCATCCTAAGAAGGATTAAGAAGTCTTCTTTTACTACTGATTTGTGCCTTTTCAATTTGATGGCTAAAATCGTTTTTGAAATACAGTATCCTCTGTCTCAGCAGTAGAACACCATTGGTTAAAATGGACTACAAAAAAAAAAAAGAGGGATGCCCTCTCCCCGTGTTTACCTTGATTACAGAAAAATAATTCTTCATTTCCCTCTCAAGCACCACAACTGGGATTTTTGGTTCTCCTATTAGAATTTTAAACTCGCACCAGATTTCTAATTATATCCGAGTCATTATTTTCAGGCTAAGACAAGGGATCTTAATTAGCATTCATTTTAGCTATATAAAATGAGACAGGGCATGAAACAGAAACAATCTATGGAGAGGCAGAGAAAGAAAAAAATCTGTGCAGCTTTTACAGTTGAACTGGCGCCCCCTCCTTCCCTGCTTTCCTCCCACCCACCCCTGCAAAAAAAAAAAGAATGCAGTCATATGAACTTTACCCGACAATGGGGTACCTACAGGCTCTCCCTAGACAAGTCCTTTATAGCCAGCCTGTGCTATGTGCTGCAAACAGTGGCCAATCGGCAGCCTCCTTTCTGCAGCAGGAACACAATAGGTGCATTGGCCACACTGTCCTCCTAGCCCCTGACAGCAGTTCAGGTTCATTTATTGTACACTGGAAGGCACATATGTCTTTAATATTCGCTGTGAAATTATCAGTGAGGCTGCCTTTATTTCACCGTAATTACATCAACCTAATTACTGCGCCACGGGCTGCAACAGCACGGCTTAGCAGAGTGGCGCATAGGCATGCATGGCTTAAAGATATGCATGAACATGCTTGCTTATTTCAATAATAAAATCTCCCAATTACTCTATTCCCTGGACTCAGGGCTTCCACCAGAAGACTTTTGCAGATAAAGTCATCATGTAGCCCTTAGAAAGGAAAGTGTGTGTGTGTGGGGGGAGTATGTAGCCGTCTGCATATATGTAGATACGGACATTTGCATCATGTAAATAGAGAGGTTTAGTCATTGACTGAGGAGAGGTAAGAAAGTGGGACCGCGTCAGCAAATAAAAGATTATTGGGGATCTCGGGCAATTCCTCCCCACCAACGCCTCCCCACCCCGCCAAGGGAGTGGAAGTGAAGTAGTGAGAGAATCTACATGCATCCCCATAGTCATGCATAGATGAGATTTATTAAAAGTCCATCCACCGTGAACATCTGCATAAGTTACACTTATGTATTTCTATATTGCATACTTATAGCATTCCTTGCAACGCTGTGTCGGAGAGCTTGAAAAATTAAATCTTGATCTTAGTGTATTATTTAAACTGAATTGAAAGGAGGGAACCGCCTGCTAATATTTTTATGCATGTCACATTTACATATTCATGAACGAATAGCTGTTATGACCGCTATTCTGAGCAGGACAGAGAAAGGCAGAATCCAGCACAGGGCGATCTCCTTAGGGAGGGACAGCAGTCTCTGATGGCCAGGAAGAGAAGACCTTGGGGGAGTCTTGTTTGGGGGTACGAACTCCTTGTATGATAAAGATTCTGGGTAGCAAACCTGCCAAACAGTGTGTAAGTATAATGAATATAGAATGTCAGGTTGATGTGTAATGTTCATGGTCATTCAGTCACACTATAAAATATAAGCCTTTGGAAATAGATTTCTGGGTCAAGTCTTTGCAGGTAAATAAAATTACATTTTGTGTTATGGCTACTTAAAATATTTAAATGGTGGTATGCTCAGCAGTACTGCATTGTTTTGTCATTGTGTTATTTCTTGTTTTATATCATAGTGCTAAATCTTTAAGAATTGATTACTTTGAGAGAGATTTTTAAATGTTTATATTTATTGGTATATTTAGACTTTTGTTTATAATCTCTAATGAGGAATATAATTTATTGCAGTAGCACACTTGGAAAAATAGAACTCATATATCCATAAAGATATATTATATACCACATAATTCACCTCACTAGAAGAAAATTTATTTTATTATCATTTATGTTTAATTTACAATCCCCTTCTATTAATATTTGAAAATTAGTATAATATTTATTTAAGGTAATTTTCCATTTTATAATGATATTTTAAACAATTTTTCTTTCTACACTCTATAATACTCAAGTTTTTTAGGAAGGATGGTTGAGGTAAATTCCTAATGAGGCTAATGACATATCACAAAGCTTTAAAATTAAAAAATAAACACAAATTAGAGAAAACGTTACTAAATAAAAATGTGGATTAATTATTTGAGATGTATTGTCTTCATGAGGTGATTGAAGAAATATTCTAAAAATTAATTTAAGCAACATGTCTTGCTTTGTTGATAGTTGTCCTATCAAAGATGGGGTTTTCTAAATTTTTAAGAATATCTTAAGCAAAGTTACTAATTAAGATATATTGGTCTCATTTCTCTCACACACATACCTTTACTCCTACACAATCATAAATAATCTCTGCTGAACTTTTAGTCAGATAAGCAACTCTCTTATTTGTAATTTCTCTGAACTGTCATATATAAAAAATGCTTAATAAAATCAAAATGCAACATTTGGCTGTAGACTTGTAGTTAAATAAACAACACTGTATGAATCATTCTATGTGAAAATCAAAACATAGAAAACACTTCCTGGGGCCAGAGCAATAATAGCATAGCAGGTATGGCACAAACCTTGATGTAGCCAACCTGGTTTCTGTCCTCGGCACCCCACATGGTCTCCTGAGCATCTCAATGAGTAACCCCTGACCATCACTGGATGTAGCCAAAAAAAAAAAAAAAAAAACCAAAAAGAAAAACTTAAAATAAATTAATTAGGGAACAGATTAAGGAAAGGGTACTTCCCTTTTATGTGCCGAACTAGTTAGGTTCAATCCCCGGCATCTCATATGGTCTCCAGTGCACCGTCAGGAATGTTTCCTGAACGCAGGGCCAGGAGTAACTTCTGAGCATTGTTGGGTGTGACCCAAAAACAAAAGCATTTTTTTTTTCTTTGGGTCATACCTGGTGATGCTCTGGTGTTACTCCTGGATCTGCACTCAGGATTTACTCCTGGCCGTGTTTGGGGACCAGATGGGATGCCAGGAATCAAATCCAGATCAACCGCATGCAAGGAAAACACCCTACCCACTGTACTATTATGTACTATTACTCTGGCCCACAGTCATTGCTGGTCCTGAGCTTTCTCCAATGTGCGCCATCAAATTAGAGCTCGTGGGTTTTGAGGAAGAATCCAGGCCTGGCGGGCGGGGTGCACTTGTTACTGTGATTTCTCATGCCTTGGGCATAAGTTTCATCAGTAAAGCTCGAGATGAGAACCTTCTACTGAGAGTATTCCACCTACACAGCAGAGCCTGGCAAGCTACCCGTGTTTTATTTGTTATGCCAAAAACTAGTAACAATTACGGACCTCAATTCCATGACCTGAAGGAATGGTTGAGGCTTTCCTGTCCCTGGAGCAAGCAGATGCCCTTGGGCTACACTTGCTTGTGACAGGACATATGGAGATGTTACTGGTGCCGGCTCGAGCAAATCCATGAACAAGGAGAAGATAGTGATAGTGATAGAATAAATAATAAAACTACATAGACATTTAGATTCTACGACCACATAGAATATACTTTAAAATTCAAAGGTATACAAAGAATTTTTCTAATTATGTTAGTTATACAAGAAAATTAATGGATTCCTCATATATGAGTTGATTAAATAAATAAGAATCTCTTTAAAATGTACAACAAAAATGAAAGAAGCTTTCTCTAAATATTCCCTACAATAACATTCTGTTCAAGTTATTAGATGTACTTTAAAAGAATATTTCAGGGGCCAGTGAGATAGTACAGGAGGTAAGGCACTTGCGTCGCTGAGATAGTCCAGGAGGTGAGGCACTTGTGTCGCTGAGATAGTCCAGGAGGTGAGGCACTTGTGTCGCTGAGATAGTCCAGGAGGTGAGGCACTTGTGTCGCTGAGATAGTCCAGGAGGTGAGGCACTTGTGTCGCTGAGATAGTCCAGGAGGTGAGGCACTTGTGTCGCTGAGATAGTCCAGGAGGTGAGGCACTTGTGTCGCTGAGATAGTCCAGGAGGTGAGGCACTTGTGTCGCTGAGATAGTCCAGGAGGTGAGGCACTTGTGTCGCTGAGATAGTACATAGGTAAGGCATTTGTGTCGCACCACAGCGACACAATGTGGGTTCAATCCCAGAACTGCATCTGTTCCTCACAAAGCCCCACCAGAAGTGATCCCGAGTAGAGTTAGGTGGAGAAATGCTGAGCACAGCCTATGTGCTCTCGCTCCTAATCATCTCCTCCTAATTTTTTTTTCCTTTTTTGGGTCACACCCAGCAATGCTCAGGGGTTTCTCCTGGCTCTGCACTCAGGAATTAACTCCTGGCGGTGCTCGGGGACCATATTGGATGCCAAGGATCGAACCCGGGCAGGCATGGGCCAGCCGCGGGCAAGGCAAAAGCCCTACCACTGGGCTATCGCTCTGGCCCCTCCTCCTAAATTTTTTAAATAGGATTTTGACAGTATTCTAACATTAGGTTATACTAGTTCTCTCATACTTTAAACACCAAATAAAATTGTCATTTTTTGATCAAATACTCAAACTAAAAATCATCATGCCATAGAGTTTTATGTTAAGGAACTTGGGACTCAACCTTTGTCTTAGATATTGAAACCAGTTATACAGAACAGTAAGAGAAAATTATCGAGTTAGAATATTTCCAGCCATCAAGCTTTATTCCTTTATTTAAAATACAGTTCTGACCTGCTGTCAGGACAGTCCTTTTTTGCTTTATTATTTTTTGGGGGTCACACCCGGCAATGCTCAGGGGTTTCTCCTGGCTCTGCACTCAGGAATTACTCCTGGCAGTGCTCAGGGGACCATACGGGATGCTGGGGATGGAACCTGGGGCCAGCATGGACCGGCAGCATGCAAGGCAAACACCCTACCCACTGGGCTATCGCCCGGCCCCTGTGGACAGTCTTTTTTTTTTTTTTTGCTTTTTGGGTCACACCCGGCGATGCTTAGGGGGTTACTCCTGGCTCTGCACTCAGGAATTGCCCCTGGCAGTGCCTCGGGGACCATATGGGAGGCCGGGATGGAACCTGGGCCTGCACAGGCCAGCCGCATGCAAGGCAACGCCCTACCTGCCGGACTATTGCTCCGGCCCTGACAGTCTTAATTAACTGTTTATATACATATGTGTGTATGTGTGTATGTGTATGTATACATATAGAATTTATGGTCTCCTTCCATAAGTTCAAAGACATGCAATTATAAAATAGCTGTTTCGAATATGCGTGCCATCTGTGCTCCCAGGATGCAAGTTTGTGAACTTCCTTATAAAGATCAAAAGCATAACCTTAGACTCATAATCACAATGATCTCACCAAGAGTCAAATCAGCACAAATTGTCCTTAAGAATGTGAAATCACATCCAGGCACCAAAAATTTATAAATAATGTAATACATTCTAAATGTGGATCCAATTTGGAGAGATTTGCATAAACAATGAAATTTTAAAAAATTTTCTCACTCTCCTGGCAATCATTCTTAAAAAGTAAATTTAAGCCATTTTAATAAGAGTAGAAAATATTCATAAATATTATGAACACTTAAAACTTCTGTTACAATTTTGACTGGACAAAAACAAGAATCAAGATGAATAAAACAAAAGTTAATCATCAGAATAGCTTTTTATATATGACTTGTCACGAATTCACTGCTTAAATTTCAGTGTCTATGTTTTGAATTTCATATAAGAAACACTTGAACTCTTTCAAAATGATCCTCTTTTAGGGTATATGAGAAACATGGAAATTTTAAATTCATGTTACCTTGGGACCACAAAACTGGCTTTTCAGAGAATATTTTTTTGGAATATACTTATGATTTATCTCACTTCTGTTGCTCTCAAAAAAGGTTAGCAGTTTATTCCATGTAGACTGAAATACTTTATACTCTGATTTTAAAACTCATTTTTCTTGCAGAGTCCCCAGCTGTTTTAATTAGGATCGTTTGTTTAAAGGTGCACTTCTTGAAAATAACATAATAAATCATGGCAACTGAATAGGAAAGGAGGGGGATCCTTCAAGCAGATTAATAACCTAAAAAGAAATATTCTGTTAAAAAGTGAAAGTCACTGATTTTTTGCAATTGTTTTCATAATGTTCAATTATGTCCTCTAAATAAAAGGAATAGTAACAAATATGTAAAGAAATTGAAAACCTATACATGGAGGAAATAGATCAGAGCTGGAACATACACTTAGCACTCAGAAGTCCGAGGATTAATACATAACACCTCATAGCCCCAAGCACTTCCTGGGTAGCCCTTTTAGTTCCCAGAACCACTGAGCCTAAGGACCACATCACTGGGCCCAAGAAATGAATAGTTCACTAGTGGCCCCTGAGGTACCTGACCTCTTTTGGGAGACTCACCAATCAAAACAAATAAATGTCGGAAACCTTTCATTGAAAAGTTGTCACCAAGTACTTTGTGGCATATCATTGGGTAATGAAATGAATGTGAGTAAATTGCTATAACCAGGATGAAAAAGAATAAGATCTTTTTTATACAAGCCAAAAGAAAAATCCAGAATCACATTGAGCAGAGGCTGCTATTGAATGTAGCCAAAGATACATGATAAGGGGCCAGAGCGATAGTCCAGCAGGTAGAGTGTTTGCCTTGCATGCAGCTGACCCGGTTCGATCCCGTCATTGCATAAGGTTCCCTGAGCACCGCCAGGAGTAATTCCTGAGTGCAGAACCAGGAATAACCCCTGAGCATCACTGGGTATGACCCAAAAAAGGAAAAAAAAAAGGTACATGATAACCCCTAAATATATGTATGGGAGGCCACAATGTGTAAGAGAAGGCAAAGACATAGAGAGAGAGGGAGAGAGAGAAAGAGAGATAAAGAGAGAGAAGAGGGAGGAAAAGTACCTGCTATAGAGGCAGGCTAGGGAGGGGGTGGGAATCTAGAGATGTTTGTGGTAGGAAATGTGCACTGGTGGAGGGATGGGAGCTGGAACATTGTATAACTGAAACCCAATCATGAACAGCTTTGTAAACGTCTATCTCAAAATGCTATAATAACTTCTTAAAAAGAAGAGACTGCTAAATCTGTAGTAATAAGAATATTATCAGATTAAAAATGGGGGTTGCTATATCTGTGATGCATAAGATTATATCTCAGAATCTGCATGGAGGGAGTAGAAAATGTATTCCCATTAGAGTATAGATGGGCAAAAGAAACATGGTCCCTCCAGTTTGAAGGTGATCTAATCTTCCTCCTCTGTGGAGAGGAAATTAGGTTTGAAAATTAAATTTTAGGATTCTAGATCTCAACATCAGACATGAATCTATAAGGTACATCGAAGAAAACATAGGAGAAACGGCTCTACGACATCGAAACGAAAAGTATCTTTTAAAGATGACACACCACTGACCAAGCAAATGGAAGCAAAGATAAACAAATGGGATTATATAAAACTAAAAAGCTTCTGCACCTCAAAAGAAACGGTGACCAAGATACAAAGACAATCCACAGAGTGGGAAAGGATATTCACCCAATACCCATCTGACAAGGGGTTAATATCCAGGATATATCAGGCACTGGTAGCACTCCACAAGAAGAAAACAGCCAACCCCATCAAAAAATGGGGAGAAGAAATGAACAGAAGCTTCCAAAAAAGAAGAAATTCGAATGGCCAAAAGGCATATGAAAAAGTGTTCTTCATCTTTAATCATCAGGGAGATGCAAATCAAAACAACAATGAGGTACCATCTCACACCACAGAGACTGGCACACATCCAAAACAGCAAGAACAACCAGTGCTGGCGTGGATGTGGGGAAAAAGGGACTCTGATCCACTGTTGGTGGGAGTGCCGACTGGTCCAGCCCTTTTGGAAAACAATATGGGCATTCCTCCGAAAACTAGATATTGAGCTCCCATTTGATCCAGCAATAGCACTCCTGGGAATATACCCGAGAGACCGAAAAACACATAGCAGAAACACTATCTGTACTTCTTTATTCATCTCTGCGCTATTCACTATAGCTAGAATCTGGAAACAACCTAAATGCCCGAGAACAGAGGACTGGCTAAAGAAACTGTGGTTCATCTACACTATGGAATACTATGTGGCTGTCAGAAAAGATGACATTATGAAATTTACCTGCAAATGGAGGGACATGGAGACTATCATGCTGAGTGAAATTAGTCAGAAGGAAAAGGACAGATATAGAATGACTGCATTCATTAATACGACATAAATAGATACCAGTGTTTTACTAAATGTGGGAAATGGTAATGGCAGATTAAGACTCACCATTGAATATACACAAAGAGACTTAAGTGATAAACTCTAAATACCTGCAGGGCTAGCCACAATGTGTAAAATAAGAGGCAGACAGATGCAGAGACAGAGAGAGAGACAGAGAGAGAAAGAGAGGAAACTGGGGTACCTGCTATTAAGGCAGCATGGGGGTAGGCAGGAGGGTGGGGTACATTGGTGGTGGAAATGGGGCACTGGTGGAGGGATGGGTGCTGGTATACTGTATTACCAAGAACCAATTATGATCACCTTTGTAATTGTATGTTTCACTGTGGTATAATAAAAAATTAAAAAAAAAAGAGAGAAAAAAAAGAAAATAAAATTTTATTTTCTTATATTTTCAATAGTTTGTTTTGAGATATTCCATCTCTGATAAATAAAATAATTCCCCTTCAAAAAACTAGTTTCCCTAGTATTGTGAATATCCAATCTCCCATGGTAAAAGAGAATTAAAGATGCTGATGATATTAAGATTGCTAATCCATTGATCTTAAAATAGGAAATTAAGTAATCATATACATAATTAAATAGGGAGAGAATGTTGAGTGAAAAAGGACAGATATAGAATGACTGCATTCATTTGCAGGATATAAAAGAAAATAGAATGATACTAATATCCAAGACCAGGCAAAACATAGACAGGAGTTCTTGTCAGAGGTGGAATCTACTGCAATCGTGTGCTAGTCAGAGGTTAGGTAAGACAGAGAAGGGACACGTGTGCTAATAATTGTTGGGAATGGTAATACCAGTCTAGATCTGAGCATTGAAAGTAGGCAAAAGGATATACATGATAACCCCTAAATATATGTATTGCAAGCCACAATGTATAATAGAAGAGAGAGAGAAAGAGAGAGAGAGAGAGAGAGAGAGAGAGAGAGAGAGAAGAAAGGCAAAGTTCCTGCCATAGAGGAAGGACGGATGATAGGGAGGGAGTCAGGTACATTGGTGGTGGGAAATGTGCACTGGTGGAGGGATGGGTGCTGGAACACTGTATGACTGAAGCCTAATCATGAACAGTTTTACAATTGTTTTTCTCATGGTGGTATGATAAAATTAAAAAAAAAGAAAAATGGAGAGAAGGCCAGAGTACAACAGGTAGGGCACCTACCTTACTTTCATGCAGGTGACCCAGACTCAATTCCCAGCACCACAAAAATCCCATGAGCCTTACCAAGTGAGATTCCTGAGCACAAGGCAAGGAGTAAGCCCTGGCACAACCAGGTGTGGCTCAACAATTTTTCTAAATAGAAGATAGAAGCAGAAAAGTATTAAAAAGAGATGTGATCAGATCACACATCAGAGCGATACAATGTAGTTGACCCTTAATTTAGAAAAAGGCCATGATCACAGAAGATAAGTAAGTCCATACAAATATGAAAAGAAAAAGAAATGTAATCCTTCATAGAATCTTGAAAGATATATTTTTCCACCACCATTTTTTTAGCCTGTTGATACCCATTTGGACTTCTAACTTTAACACCTATTAATACATTTATATAGTTTGAATTCACTTAGTTTATAATAATTAGTTATAATAGTAAGAGGAAATCAATAAATGGTATCTTTTTGAATAGATGTTTTAACCCTCTCACCTCCAAAATCGTGGTGAAAAAACAGATTTTGTGGCTATTGTGGAATGAGGAATTGAAATTGTGATACTCTCTGTTTAAGTAAGTCCCTTTGGTGCCTGAGTCTCTGTGTTGGGTTCCAACAAATATAGCAGCTGATTCTATTCTGTTTGTAGGAACATTATTTTGTTTTCCAGAGCTAAATCATGCATCTTGTCACTTTCCTTGGTTACAATATTTTCATACAGTGCATCCTCTTAATTTCAGCTTCAGACTTCTACTGGAAAATCAACCCTCACAACCTAATTGTATTTACTAAACAGGAAATGTGGAAATGAATCTTCTATTTTCTGTGTGGCCTTTCTCCGAACTATATTTTCCATTCTAAGTGCACATTCTAAGTGTTATGATCAAAGGTGGGAGATGTACAAATTAGTTCTATATCTGAGAACATAATCCTCAAAAAATGAAGAAAAAATTATAATAGAAATATAAAATCTTTTGAAGATATTGGCAATATTAATATTAAAGTACTTATAAGGAATGATTGACTGTTAAAAATTGATGGTGACAATCACCCAGAAATTTTAAAACATTTGTAAAATGAAATATATATCAACAGTATCAAAAACTATAGGAATATGCTAATAGAATTAAACTGGGATAAGATTCTTGCTTTACTGAGGGAAGGAGTAAAAGTCCTTTCATTTAGAGTAATAAGTCAGAGATGATATCATGATCTCTAAATAATCTCTAAAGCATTAATATAAGAATATATAACAAAATATATGACAAAAATTTTTGTTACATATAACTTAAATTAATACATGAAAGTTTTCAAGAGGATATAAAAACAATAAAACATGATATAATCAAGAGAAGCAAATAAAGACTACTCAATGGAATTACTGACATTTGTTTGCTAATATAAGACCAATAGTATACTACTAAATGGAATTACTGACATTGCTAATATAAGACCAATAGTATAATTGTAACTTGCATCACACTTGTATCACTTGTCTTCCTGTTCACCAATTTGCTTGAGAGGGCACTGGTAACATCTTGATATGTCCTGTCATGTGCTAATGTAGCCCAAGGGCATCTGTTTGCTCTTTGAGCATGAAGAGCCTCAAACCATACCTTCAGGTCATGGGAATGAGGTCTATAGTTGTTACTGGTTCTTGGATTATCAAATACGACACAGGTAGCTTGCCAGGCTCTGCTGTGCAGGTGGTATACCCTCAGTAGTAGGCTCTCATCTCATGAATTTTTTGATGAACAGCAATGGGGAGAGATCAGCTTTTCTCTTGGGTGGAGCTCTGAGGAACTATGTAGTCTGGATGTTGAGAATGACTGCCCTCGTGGTGTGGGGATTTCTCTGGTTTCTTGCTAGAATCACTGGGGAGATGTGCCAGGGCTAGAACCCACTTAGAACTGTATACAGTGTACAAATGTGAACGATCCTGGGTAGGAATTAGTGTATAAGACTGCTACGTGACCGTGGACAGTCTTATAATTATAACACAATTTTTATAATTAGTAACTGCTTTAGAAATAAATGATTTATCCAACTACAATACATCCAATTGCACACTAATATTTGTTTGAAATATTATATGGATGGAGGAAATATCCTAAAACACTACATGTGAAACCAAACAGTGAAATGCTGCTGATAACAGGCAAAAGAAATCAAAGAAGACAACTAGGGACATGTATAATCACTCAAAGATAGACTCAGTAGGAAAATATAGCATCTATAAATATCGTCATCTAAGGTCTGGGTTAGCACAAAGCAAGAGGTGTTTGGGATGCTGCTGACTCTGCTTCTACCCCCAGCGCCAATCTATTCCTTCCAAGCAGTATTAGGAGTAATACCTAGCACAAAGTCAAGAGTAAGCCCAATCACACCCAGGTGTGGCCAACCTCCTACCTCAATGTACATAATTTAACAATTTCAAACTATTAGAAAATATAGAAAAAGGATGAGCATAGTATCATTTCCCTTGTGCATGCAACGCATTTCTAGCATATTTGAATATTCAGAAAGATGTTCACACTGCTTGAGAGGCCCCTCCCTTCAAAAGAAGGTAGAGAAAAGGAATAGAGATTTTTTATTCTTTGATATATTTTGAATAAAATTAAACATTAGCAAGAAAATGTCAAAAATGCAAATGACAGGAAGCATATGCATCATTTGCTGAGTGGTGCCAAATCTACAGGTATTTGGAAACATTTGACTTATTCCCTTGCTCCCTCTCCCACACACATACTTCCAGGTGGCTAATATTATGAAGATACTTCTTCAGTTAATACTTAAGATGTGTTAAAAGTTGTAGCATCCCCCTTTAACATGAAATTGGAGAGATGAAATAACTTCCTCACATCTACTACTCTGTAAAGGAATTAACAATGAGTATTTCCAATGGTTTGAGAGCTCTTTATGTTCCTGGAGCAAGCATATGCCCTTGGGCTCTACTATCTTAAGACAGGACATATGAAGATGTTACTGATGCCCGCTCAGAAAAAATCGATGATGAACAGGAAGACAGTGATTTCAAGGCAGAAATAAAATAAGTGGTAAAGTAACACAGTAAAGAAAATCATTGGAAGCCACAATTTGGAAACAATTCTGGCTGCCAAGAGAACAGAAGACTGGCTAAAGAAACTATGGTACATCTACAAAATGAAATACTATACAGCTGTCAGAAAAAGACAAAGTCACGAAGTTTACCTGCAAATGTATAGACATGGAGATTAGCATGCTGAGTGAAATTAGTCTGAAGGTAAAGGACATATATAGAATGATTGCATTCATTAGTGGAATATAAGTATATAACTATATACTAGTGCTCTGTGAATTGTGGGAATGTTAACACCACAGTAGAACTGAACATTGAATGTACACAGAGGGATTTACATGATAATCCCTAAATGTACATAGGGCAAACTACAATGTGTGTGTATGTGTGTGTGTGAGTGAGAGAGAGAGAGAGAGAAAAGAGGAATAGTGCCTGCTATAGAGAGGCAGGCTGGGAGGGCAGGGAAT
Organism: Cryptotis parvus; assembly: GCA_021461705.1. NCBI lineage: Eukaryota > Metazoa > Chordata > Mammalia > Eulipotyphla > Soricidae > Cryptotis > Cryptotis parvus. Next base: position 51,879 of record JAJIBD010001195.1, read on the forward strand.
TTGAAGACAATCGTGGTGGGAATAGGGCACTGGTAGAGGGATGGGTGGAAAACAATCTATGAAACCCAGTCATGAATATTGTTTTAATTGTATATCACACGTGGTTTAATAAAAAATTTAAAGGAAGAAAAGAAGAACTAAAACAAAGTAATTTTTTTTAAAAAGAAAAAGAAAATCATTGGTTTGGGAAAAGCATTGACTGGATCATGACTCCTCTGAAGTTTCTGTTTACAAAACATAGAAAATCAAATCTATAATAAATTAATTTACAGGTGCTGATTAAATGATATAAAACATTGCAATAACTTCCTCAGTGTTCACCCCCAATGTCTGTGTTTTATGCTATTTATTTTGGCCTCTCCTGATATTCAATTCTCTAAGCAGCTTTTGGCATTGATCTTTTATTTTCTATTCATATGATACAGAATTATGAAGCCAAATCTCCCATCATGGAATTGAAATGTAATGGGGAACAAAAGGGTGAGAAAATTTAAAAAAATCCATTTTAGGATTAATTAGAAGAGATAAACTAGCTCCTGGCATGGATTCCCCTAAGGTAGATGGAGATCAACAAAGTTGCAAAACTACTCTTGACAAAGCCCTCCCCACCCCTATCTAACTTCAGGGATATGCACTACTTCTCACCTGAAACAAATAGAATTCAGCTAAGGACTATTTTTTACATCATCTGAATTTTCAGGCCATGTGAACTCTTCAAAGACAGTGTTGTTTCTGTTTGTGTGCTGAGCTCTTTATCTTCATGAGTCAGCTTATACGACAGCCATCCAAGAGCTCTAATTCAAACCTTGCCCACTGTCACATAGGTTGGGGCTCAGTAGTAGAGCTCTGGTCTTGCCTATGTGAAAGACCTCGGACAAAGGGAGAGTATAACACTTTGTAAATACAATCTTCTTTTACAGATCATCCTCAGACCTGAGAAAGACAAAGCCTGGCCTTAGGTAACAACAATCATTGCTTTGGCTCGCCCACCTGCAAGTGGCAAAGGAACTCTGGGGACATCCCCATACACAGCAGTAACTGTGTTGCCTGAGGTCTGAGGAAACCCCACCCCCAATTTTTCCCCTCTTCTTCAGGGGTTGGGGATTCCTCCACATTGGGATTCACCAGGAATGGACAGCGACCATCTTCAAGGTTATTGTCTAAAGGACTTCATTCTTGTCAGGACAAACCAGAGATGTGGCTCCAGGGTGAAGTGTAGCCCTTGCCTGGGTTCACCAAATGCTCACCTCATCCCAGCACTGCAGAACATGGCCCTGCGGACCCCACCCCAGCATTGCTGGAGTGTGACCCCACAGCAAGAAGACAAAATGAGTAGCATTTGAGGGGAGATGACAAAGCAAATGACTTGAATCTGGGGGGAATAAATGTAGAAAGCTGGAGTCTAACATGTCTCTAAAAATTCAGACAATGGGGAGAAGAAATGAACAGAAACTTAAGCAAGGAAGAAGTTCAAATGGCCAAAAGACATATGAAAAATGTTCATCATCCTTAATCATCATAGAGATAAATCAAAACAACAATGAGATATCATTTCACACCACAGAGACCTGGCTTATATCCAAAAGACCAAGAACAACAAGTGCGGAGAAAAGGGGACACTCATTCACTGTTGATGGGAATGTCTACTGGTACAGCCTTTTTTGGAAAACAATGTGGATCATTCCCTCCAAAGACAAGAAATTGAGCTCCCTTTTGACCCAGCCATACCACTCCTGGGAATATACCCTGGGAAGCAAAAACACAGCGAAAACACCATCTGCACTTTTATTTTCGCAGCACTATTCACAATAGCCAGAACCTGGAAACAACCAGTATGCCCGAGAGCTGATGACTGGATAAAGAAACTGTGGTACATCTACACAATGGAATACTATGCAGCTGTTAGGAAAAATGAAGTTATGAAATTTGCCTATAAATGGATTTACATGGAAAGGACCATGTTGAGTGAAATTAGTCAGAAGGAAAGAGAGAGATATAGAATGCATTTATTTGCATGACATAAATATATGTATATGTATATGTATATATACATATAGATATATTTACGTATATGTATATATATTGATGAAATATGTGTATATGTATATGTATATATACATATTTCATCAATTTGCTTGAGCGGCACCAGTAACGTCTCCATTAATTGGGAATGAGGTCCATTATTGTTACTCTTTATGACACCAAAATCCAATGTCAGGAGAAAGCGTGGATAGGAGGCCTTACCAAAAGTGGAAATACCTCAAATGTGTGGGAGTCAGAGGTTAAGTAAGACAGAGAAGGGAACATGTGTGCATAAATGTCAAAAGGGCTAATACCAACCTAGAACAGAGTATTAAATACAGGCCGAAAAATGCACATGATGGCCTCTAAGTGTATGTAGTGCAATCCACAATGTATAAGAGAAGGAAAAGAGAGAGGGGAGAGAGAAAAGAGATAAAGAACCTGCCATTTAGGCAGGCTATGGGAGTGGGGGAGGGAATTGGGGACATTGGTGGTGGGAAATGGGCACTGGTGGAGGCGGGGTGCTGGAACACTATGTGACCGAAACCTCAAAACATGAACAATGTTGTAATTGTGTATCTCATGGTGGTATAATAAAATATTTAATAAAAAATAAATAAAAGGTTAGAAGAGTATCTACCATGATGCTGTATTATAAGAACTTGAGCCTACTTTATGGTGCATTGTTACAATATGCAATGAAACAGTTAGTTTGAACATGATAAAAAAGGAGTTTAGACAGATTCAAGGACCAAAACACTAGCTCAGAACTGCAAATATATTGGCAGCTACCAATGGACAGAAAATTCTTTCCCTTTTTCCTTATTAAACATAGTAGTGGAGTATGCTACCCGCACGGCAGAGCCTGGCAAGCTACCCGTGTCATATTTGATATGCTCAGATACCAGTAACAATTATAGACCTCATTCCCATGACCTGATGGAATGGTTTGAGGCTCTTTATGTTCCTGGAGCAAGCAGATGCCCTTGGGCTCCACTTGCATGAGACAGGTCATATGGAGATCTTACTGGTGCCCGCTCGAGCAAATCGATGATGAACGGAAGACAGTGATAAACATAGTAGTTTTGTTATTTAAAAAAAAACATGAAGTTGGGTTTTTTTCAAATAATATAGATTGATTTTCATTTTCTGAAGGTTATAAATTAATTCTGAAGGTTATAAATTTATGGTAAATTTATGGTCTTACCATAAATTTAAAATGTTCAGAGAAATTATTCCTTTTAAAGGCTCAGAAATTATATTGCCGCTGGTGGAGCATGGTGGTATAATTAAAAAAAAATTAAAATTAAAAAAATTTATATTGCCCTCTTTTTGAGATTTTGGTCACATCTGACTGTGCTCAAGGCTTCATCCCCATTTGGTGCTTGTCCTTTACAGCTTCTAAGTAGAGTTCACTGAATTGTAAGGGGTTCTGAACCCTTCCTCCTTCATCAGCACTTTATCTCATCAGTCTTCTTGGAGGCTGCTTCTTCTACAAGGACCCTTGTAATTACATTTGGCCCATCTGGATAACCGGAAGAACTTTCCTCTCAATTCCTCTTATAATCACAATAGCAAAGTGTCTAGCTCTGTGAAGTGGCATCACGATCACGATCACGATCTTCCCGTTGATCATCTATTTGCTAGAGCGGGCACCAGTAATATCTCTATATGTCCTGTCTCATGCCAGGAGAGCCAGGGGCATCGGCTTGCTACAGGAACATAAAGAGCCTCAAACCATTATATTAGGTCATGGGAATGACCTAATATAATGTTACTGGAATTTGGCATATCATATACAACACGAGAAGCTTGCCAGGCTTGTCGAGCGGGAGGCAAACTCCTTTTAAACACCTCCAAATAAAGCATTTATTGATGAACTGCGTGGTCGCTTCGCCGCTTGAGCCGGGCTGTGATGGGCTGGTCTGCTGGGTGGAGTTCTGACGAGAGGAAAGTCCAGAAGTGGAAAATGGAGGCGCCCGTGGAGTGAGGGAGGGGTGGCCTGGCTTGTTGTGAGGCTCTGCCGAGGTGGTGGGCCAGGGCTAGAACCCGCCATGCCTCCCGACTGCCCTCATGAACGGCTGTGCACAGGGGAGAGCAAGGAACAGCTCTGCCCCATGTGGGAGAGAGTCTCTGGACCAGCATACCTGGGCCGGATTGAGAAAAAGCTGCGGCAGGGTGGGTGTCGGGTGATCCGGGCTGTGATGGGCTGGTCTGCTGGGTGGAGTTTTGATGAGAGGGAAGTCCAGAAGTAGAAAATGGCGGCGCCCGTGGAGTGAGGAGCGGTGGTCTGGCTTGTTGTGAGCCAGAAGTGGCATAATGGATGGATTACTTGAAGAAAACTTTCAGGAAGTTGCCACATTACATGTCCATCACAGTTCAGTGACATTGATATTTTAATTTGGTAATGATCAAATGTACCGAATTACATAACAGCCTCTTTGCAGAAGTATCATGGCAAAACCAGACTTACGCCTCTGAGAGTCATTTTAGTAAGGCATTTAAGATTAGCATACAATACCCAGGAATGTAGGAAGTTATAGTTATTTATTGAATCACTTTTACGGAGTGATTTGTGGTTCCATCATGCCTTCTGTATGTAGGTAGCCCTTATCCACTCTTTTCTCACTGAAAACTGTCCCTTGATGTCCACAAAGGATCTCAGTGCCATTCCACAAGGATCTCCTGCACCATCCAGAATTCAGTATCCTTCATGTCCCTCTGTGTCCTGTGTTCTTCACTGTCCTCTTGATCTGAGTTCTACTACCCCCCTGACCAGCCTCTCAATGCCCATTGTCCCATTGGTTTTGGTCCTTTTGTTTTTCCTTTGTTCTCTGACCATTTGCACTGCATCGAAGCATTGCTGCTTTCTGGAATTTGCCCTAGGCAGAGGGGAAGGATCACAGAGCTCTGCCATAAAGCCAGACAAGCGTATGTTCAAAGGCTAAAAAGGCATCTTCAAAGGTGAAACATCATAACAAAGCAACTAGAATAAAAGATAAACATATGGGACTACATGAAACTCAAAAAGCTTCTGCACCTCAAAAGAAACAGTGACTAAGATACAAAGGCAGTCCACAGAATGGGAAAGAATATTCACCCAATACCCATCTGATAAGGGGTTAATATCCAGGATATATCAGGCACTGGTAGAACTTTTACAAGAAGAAAACAGCCAACCCATAAAAATGGGGAGAAGAAATGAACAGAAACTTCAGCAAGGAAGAAATTCAAATGGCCAAAAGGCATATGAAAAAATGTTCATCATCACTAATCATCGGAGAGATGCAAATCAAAACAACAATTATTTTACACCACAGAGACTGGCACATATTCAAAAAAGCAAGAACAACACGTGCTGGCGTGGGCGTGGGGAAAAGGGAACACTCATCTATTGTTGGTTGGAATACCGGCTGGTGCAGCCTTTCTGGAAAACAATATGGAC
>JAJIBD010001196.1:0-50000 GCA_021461705.1 Cryptotis parvus
AATTGTGCCAATGAGATTGTTATGCTGACCCTGCAGGACAATTTATTTTATTTCAAAGCAACTATTAGTAACATGGGCAAACAAGATTTTATGATGGTTTAAATTTTAATTCTGGATGTGCAGCTGGTTCTGATGTTTACCCACCATTGTTAACCCCCTTCCTCTTTCTTTCAACTGAATGTGGATATTTTAAATGTACTCATATCTCCCACAAAAAAAGCCAAATGACTAATGAGACAAAAATATTTTATGAATAGCATTTGTTTCTAAAATGTTCACCCAAACCATTTCACGTCCAGTAGTAGAAAATACAGTAAAAATCAGGGAGATAAATATTTTGTCCAAATACTTTTCTAATCATCTGAGTAACCAAATCTCAGCAGCAAAAATTACCCTTTTGTTTTCATCAAATACTAATATACAGTTTACTCTGATGTTCACTTAAACATACTAAGAGAATTAAGGCAAGGTTCTGTTATGAGGCTTTATTTAATATATGTATATATACATATATAAACACACATATTTTCATTATTCAGTCAAAGCTTCCTTAACATCACCTTAATACTGACATCCCTAATACTTTTAAATGTTGATGTTTATACTGTTGTCACAGTAATAGCAACCATCTATTAAACTGTAATGTAATAAATACATTTGACAAAATACAATGACAATAAGAGTCATAAGAAAATTTTATTAATTGTTTTGTCTTAAACAAAATGACCAAATATAAGTTTGTCCAAAGAATACTTAGATGCAAAACCTTTAATGGGGTTTGTGTTGTTCAAATTTTCTGAAACAACTCTGGATAAATTCTGGTCAATCTGAAGTAACTAAAACAAAATGGAATTTTTATTATTATATACCATGTATATAGTGATAGTGTCCTAAAACTAAGGTGTCAGCATAAATACTCAACAGACTCTGTTTAGTGAGCAGACCTAAAACGATATCACTAGGGTATTGACTTGTGGGTGATATATTATTCATAAGTTGGCTAGAGAATTTTGACACAAAAATATTTATTCTACTTGTATATTTTATTATACCGCTTAGGGTTTGACACTGACTGCCTTAGGATCTCTCCTGACAAGATATAAGGAACTGTATGGAGTGCCAGAAATAGAATTCTGGTTGGCCACATGCAAGGAAAAATCCCTATCCACTCTGCTATTTCTTCATCACCTATATTACTTGTTTATTTAAAATATTTATATTAATATCAAGTAGCAACTTATTGAGGCAAGTTTCAAGGATTGCATTTTAAAGATTTCACATCATCGTTGTAAACTTAAATAATAAACTCTTTTATCTGTTTGTTTTTATTGTTTTTAAGAAATAAGTTCTCTTAAAGCCATGGTATTTGTTTTTTTATTGATTTCCGTCTGAAAGATCTGAGTTACATACAACACAGCAGACACCCAAGAGATATCTATTGTTGCAGAGAAAGCATTTGACAAGATCCAACACCCACCTCATGATTAAAACCCTCCAGAAAATGAAAATTGAAGGAACATTCTTCAAGATAGACAAACCCATCTATCAAAAGCCCACAGCGAGCATCATTCTCAATGGGGAAAAATTGAAAGCCCCCCCCTGAGATCATGGACAAGACAAGGTTGCCCCTTCTCACCTCTTTTATTCAATATAGTACTGGAAGTACTTGCCATAGCAATCAGAGAAGAAAAGAACATTAAGGGCATCCAGGGAAGAAGTCAAGTCAAGTTATCATTATTTGCAGATGACATGATATTATACCTAGAGAACCCTAAACTCTCTACCAAAAACTCCTAGAAACAATAGACACATATAGTAAGAGTGGCAGGATACAAAACCAACACCCAAAATTCAGTGGCTTTCCTATATACAAATAACGAAAAGAGAAGAAAGGGATATTAAGGAAACGATTCCATTCACAATTGGGCCACAGAAAATCAAATACCTAGCAATCAGCTTAACCAAGTGTGTTAAGGAACTGTACAAGAAAACTGCAAGACACTGCTCCACTCCAAGAAATAAAAGGGGACACAAGGAAATGGAAACACATTCCCTGGTCATGCATGGCGAGAATCAACATTGTCAAAATGGTAATAATCCCTAGAGCTTTGTACAGATTCAATGCAGTCCCTGAAAGTAAACCCATGACATTCTTCAAAGAAATTGACTAAACACTCCTGAAATTTGAATGGAACAATAAACCCCACGGATAACTAGAGCAATCCTCTAGGGAAAAAAGAAGATGGGAGGCATCACCTTTCTCAACTTCATACTGTACTACAAGGCAGTAGTAATTAAAACAGCATGGTATTGGAATAAAAAACAGACCTGTGGACCTATGCAATAGAATTGAGTATCCTGATACCCAACCTCAAATACATGATCATTTAATTTTTTGATAAAGTTGCAAAGAGGTCAAAATGGAGTAAGGCAAGCCTCTTCAACAAGTGATGTTGGGGAAACTGGGCAGCGAGTGTAAAAAAATGAATTTGGACCTCTGTCTAAACAGCATACACAAAAAATCAGATTAAAATAGAGTAAAGATCTCAATATCACACTTGAATCCATAAAGCACATTGAAAAAATACAGGAAAAACCCTCCATGACATTGAAGCTAAAGGCATCTTTAAAGTGAACCACCACTAACAAAACAACTAGAAGAAAAGATAAACATATGGGACTACATGAAGCTAAAAACCGTCTGCACCTCAAAAGAAACAGTGACCAAGATACAAAGACAGTCCACAGAATGGGAAAGAATATTCACCCGATACCCATCTGAAAAGGGATTAATATTCAGGCTCTATCAGGCACTGGTAGAACTTTACAGAAGAAACAACCAACCCCATCAAAAAAATGGGGAGAAGAAATGAATATAAACTTTAACAAGGGAAGAAATTCGAATGGCCAAAATACATGAAAAAATGCTCATCATCAGTAATCATCAGATAGATGCAAATCAAAACAACAATGAGATATCACCTCACACCACAGAGACTGGACGCATATCCAAAAAGGTTAAGAACAACAAGTGCTGGCGTGGATGCAGGGAAAAGGGGACTCTCAACCATTGTTGGTGGGAATGTCTACTGGTACAGCCTTTCTTGAAAACAGTATGGACATTCCTCCTAAGACTAGAAATTGAGCTCCCATTTGACCCAGCCATACCACTCCTGGGATTATACCCTGGGAAGCCAAAAATACTCAGCAGAAACACCATCCCTACTTTGATGTTCATAGCAGCACTATTCACAATAGCCAAAATCTGGAAATAACCAATGTTCGAGAATCAATGACTGGATAAGGAAGCTTTGATACATCTACATAATGGAATATTATGCAGCTGTTAGGAAAAATTATGTCATGAAATTTGCCTATAAATGGATGGACATTGAGAGGATCATGTTGAGTGAAATTAGCCAGAAGGAGAGAGACAGCTATAGAATGACTGCATTTATTTTATATGACATAAATATATATATATACATATTTTGTTACCAGTATCCAAGGTCAAGTGAAGCATGGATCAGAAGGTCTTGCCAAAGGTGGAAATTATTACAAATGTGTGGGTATCAGAGGCTAGGTAAGACAGAGAATGGAACAGTGTGCCAATAATTGTCAAAAGTGCTAGTACCAACCTAGAACTGAGCATTAAATTCAGGCAAAAAGATACACATGACATCATTTTAAAGTATGTATTGTAATCCACAATGTGAAAGGGAAGGAAAAGAGAAAGAGAGAGAGAAAGAGAAAGAGAAAGAGATAAAGAACCTGCCATAGAGGCAGGTTTGGGGGGGAGGAGAGGGAATCGGGTACGTTGGTGATGGGAAATGGGCACTGGTGGAGGGATGGGTGCTGGAACACTGTATAACCGAAACCTAAATATGAACATCTTATGAACATCATTGTTTTTGTGTATATCATGATGGTGTAATAAAATATTAAAAAGAGATCTATTGAGTGAATAACCTTAGAACATAGCCACATATTTTGCAAAGGAAGAATAAAGTTATATGCTTCCAAATATCCAGTAAGTCAGTTCTAATATACTGTCAGATCTTGGACCAGTCGAAGGATAAAAGGGCTCTCATGGGACTCTTGCTGCAATTTCTCAAAGGGCATCAGGATTGTTCAGGATTAGTTTGAGTCATCACTGGTGAGCATAGACTATCCACCAAATTGAAAGCAGAAGACTATGGCTACACACCAGGTTGAAAGCAGAGATCCTGACCATAGAAATGGAGGCTGAACTCCAGCACTTTAATAGAACGTGAAAGCTAGAATTGATATATGACTGGTTCCAGCTGGAATTGAAGGTGAGCATGACCCAGAAACTGGCCTAGATTAAAGCAAAGCAATTCTAGCAGTGACTGTCTCTGGTCCCAGACACCATATGGGACACTGCTGTAACGAAGCCAGAGAGTCAGGCAAAATTATCACAGATCCTGGGCCTAAACTCAGCACTAATTCTGGATGGTTCCTCTTCAATCAAGCACTTGAGCAAAAAAAGCCTTTGATCCACTGGAGCAAGAACCTGAGGAATTCCCAAGCCAGAGAGGAAAGCAAAAAAATCTGCTCCCAAGAAAGTTTAGTTTACAAGGTCCTTTCCATCCCTAGAATGCTTGGGGAATTGGAAATTGTTCCTCACAAAACATCTTAGCTCTGTTATGATCTGATAAATAAAATGACTTGTGGGATGGGGTGGAGGGTAAGTGACATTATTATTGAAAACTAATCCCACCAAAGAAAATTAGTAATCAACTGTCATCTTTGATTTTGGGTTAGAGTTTCTAGATACCTTAATGGGAAAATTTTTAAATAGCAGTATGGTCATCAAATCATTTATGCATATCATACAGAGAGCCACTAAAATGAAATTATGTAAAGAACATCATTTTAAAATGAAAGCCACCAAAGTGCCTGGGATGGAGAGACATTATCAAACAGAAAAAAATACAAAGCCTATGAAAAACTAATGAAAATGCAGAGGAATGTTTAAAAGGTGAAATGGAGGTCTGTGTACTTGAGCATAAGAATGTATTTTCTAGTAACTGCAAGGAACAAATTTGAAGAATTGAAACTATGTCTTATAATCAATATAGCACTAAAAATAAGTGAATTTTCAAACAGGTCAACAGAAAGCATGCCTAGATAAAAGTTCTTAATAAAATCAATCCAGATCTTGCTTGACTGCAAATAAGCAATTTACATTTTACTTTGTGTTATTTGCAGTAACAAGATAAAGCTACTATTGTCAATAAAATTGACAATCAGGAAAACTTTGCTTCCTGACCACTGAAGCTTATCCCGTAATTGAGATTAAAAGTGTAGAATAAAATTTATACATTCTTTCATCTTTATCCAATTTGTTTGAAATATGTACTTTTTATTCTTTATGTTAATATCAAACATAATACTTGAACTTTTATTTGCAGATAATTTTATGGCACTTTTCAAAGCACACCTTCTTGTCCTTCTCTTTGGCCATTTCATAACAGAATTTGACCTTGTACTACTCAATTTTCATGGATAAAGACACTCTCTCACAGTAAAATGCTTAGGGTGTCCCTTATAATACCCTAGGAAAAAATCCTATCCATTTACATTGAAACAAAACAAAAATGTGTTTTGTACCAATTTATATTACTTATTAAATTGTTATAGCTTTTGACATAAGTCAGTTCACTTAAACCGTCACTGCAGAGTCTGGAAAGATAGGACAATAGCTAAGATGCTTCCCTCAATGTGGTCAATTCCTTTCTTTTATCCCCACACCACATGACCCCTAAACATGCCCAGAAGTAATGCCTGAGCACAGAGTCAAGAATAGCCTCTGAGAACTTTTGGGTGTGCCTCCAAGTCCACCCATGTTAAAAAAAAATAAATCTTCATTCTCTGAAGGATCACTTGATCACCTGATCACTCTAATTTCGTTATTCATTGATTTGCTCGAGCAGGCGCCAGTAACATTTCCATTAAACCCTATCATGTGCCATTGTAGCCCAATGGCAACTGGTTGATTCAGGAATATGAAGAGCCTCAAATCATTCCTTCAGGGTCTTGACAAGGGAAGTCTGACCATCTTATAGATGGGCGGCCAGGTGATCTTTTGACATCCCGTGGGATCCAGTTGGTAATGGCTCTAGTCCAGCGGTTGTCTCCAAATCACATTACATGTCCAGCCCATCTGATTTTCGATGCCTTGGCAATGAGACAGCATCCCTGATTCTGGAATGGCGACGGAGGTCAGAACTCCGGATTCCTTCTCTCACTTGAGTAAGACATGATATTCCAAGCATAGCTCTTTCGATTCCTCTATGGGAGACCTGAATAACATTCTCATCCTGCTTTCGTAGGGCCCAGGTCTCTGAGGCGTATGTTAATGCAGGGAGAATGGTGGAGTCAAAGAGATGTGCCCAGAGCCAGAGGTTCTTTGTCTTTTTAGCTATTTCTTCGATGCCTTTGAAGGCATTCCATGCCGCTCTCTTCCTCCTGCACAGCTCAGGTCTTAGGTCGTTCATCATGTTGATTTCTCGACCTAGGTACACATAACTGTTGCATTCAGAAATGTCTGTTCCATTGAGAGTGAATGGGGCCTCTGGAACTAGTTCATTTTTCATAAACATGGTTTTCTTTAGATTCGGCTGTAGACCTATCTTTCCACATTCTCGGTTGAAGTCAACCAACATTTGTGCCGCTTGGCTAATGTTTGGTGTTATTAGAACGATGTCATCAGCGAAGCAGAGGTGGTGTAGTTGCCGACCATCTATCTTCACTCCCATTCCTTCCCGTTCTAATTGTTGCATGATGTTCTCGAGGGTGGTGCTGAAGAGTTTTGATGAAATGGTATCACCCTGTCGAACCCCTCTTTTGACATTAATGATCACTTCTTTGTAGAATGGTGAGATCCTGGTGGTGAATCTGTAATACAGCCCATGAAGGATCTTGATGTACTGGGTTCAAACACCCTGTTTGGCTAGGGCTTCAAACACACTGTTTGGCTAGGGCTTCAGTCTCCACAGAATCAAAGGCTTTCTGTAAATCAATGAAAGTGAGACAGAGCGGCATCTTGTACTCCCTACAAGCCTCAATGAGCTTGATTACTGTGTGGATATGGTCGATTATGCTGAATCCTTTCCAGAAGCCTGCTTGCTCGCATGGTTGTCCTTCATCTAGTGTTCTGCTAATCCTGTTCAGGATGACTCGTGTAAACAGCTTGTAGATGACAGACAACAGGCAGATGGGGCGATAGTTGCGAATGTCGTGAATGTCTCCTTTCTTGAACAGTAGAACTGTCCTGCTGGTTTTCCATTGGGAGGGCACCTTGCATTCAGACAGGTAGCGTGTGAAGAGCCGAGCTAGTGTATTGATGAGTACTGAAGGCAGATTCTTCAGGTGTTTGGGTCTGACTTTGTCTGGGCCTGGTGCTGTTCCCTTCTTTACTGACGAGATGGCATGTCGGATTTCAGAAGGGAGAACGTTGGGAATGACATATCCATCCTGTGGAATTTGGTATGTGGGCACGTGGATGTGGCTATCAAAGAGATCTGAGTAGAAGTCCTGGATAATCTTCTCCATTGCTTTTCTGGAAGATGTGATAGATCCATCAGGGCGCGGAGGGCAGTCATCTTGGTCTTATAGTTGGTGAAGGACAGGAGGGCAGTGCGAATGCTTTTCCCGGCTTCTGCTGCATCTTCCAGTATTTCTGCTCTTCTGTCTTTGAGGTCTTCTTTTATCGCTTCTCTGCACCGTTTAGCTAGCTTGGACGTTAGCATTTGGTCTCCTGAGGCTCGCGCCTTGCTACGTTGGCGAATGAGCTTAAGAGTTTCTGAAGAGAGGCGTCCTTTTGTGTCTTTCTCTCTCTCGGCATTCTTCGCATAATCATGGAGGTGCTGAACCAGTCGGTTGTATTCTTCATCGATGTTGTCAATGATGGTATCTTCCCATGTTGTTGCAATGGTGCAAAAGAGTTCCCAGTTGGTGGTCATTTCTTGGAGTTCTCTTCTTAAACTTTGCAGCCTTTTCTCCCCATTGCGGGAAGTAGAATTTTTGCACGAAGGGAGACAGTGGTCCGATCCTGTTTGGAATTTGGGGACAACAGCAACATCGGTCAGACAAAACTGTTGATTGAAGATGATGTGGTCAATTTCATTGTGGAACTGTCCGCCAGGAGATTCCCATGTCCAATGTTTCGCTTCAGCCTTCTGGAACTGTGAGTTCCCATGAATGATCTTGGTGGACATCATGAACTCAGATAGTCTCTCACCCTGTTCGCTCCATTCTAGGCCATGGGTCCCGATGTGGAGTTTTTCAGCTGATTTTCTTTGTCCTATCTTGGCATTAAAATCACCAACTATGATCTTGTACATAACGATCACTATCTCTGAAGGATAGTGATCATTATCCCTGTTACATAATTATGTATGAAACTTAAATGCTAAAGCTAAAAAGCTGGTAAATAGTTTGGCTGTCCTAAGACCAGAGCTATTTATATTTTCTACATCAGCCTCCCTATTAATCTTCTCAGAATTGTTCAATTATCACAATACACTTTCAATTTCTAACATTGTAGTGAGTGTTCAGTGAAGATTCTGGGATAATCTGTCCCTAGAGCCAGAAGCAAATTAAAGACCTAATTCATAAAGGACAACATCAGGGGCACACAAAATACTAAGGTCACAAGTATGAAAAACCATTTCCTTGAAAGACTTCAGTCTGAACACAAAGCTAAATGATTAGTATTCCCTGATTTGTATGCAGCTGCTAGCTTGTCTGAACCCTTAGGTTATAACTATGACACTAGGATACTTTTGATTTTCTTCTTAATTGAAAATCAGATGATAACGATGGCCAAATTCTGTGCAGCACAATCTCATCATCTCAGAGGGACTTCAGAGTTGTCTGGCACTAAAAGAAGTTCACTCAAATAGCATTCAGGAGAACACAGTCATTGTAGTCATTGTACTCTCTTTTCTAATTTTTCAGCACAGTAGTGGAGGATTTGGATATGTGACTAAATGAGATATGAGCTTTTAACTTTGCTTTTATTACTTTCCAACTGGGTTACCTTGGGCTAGTCACTTAAACTCTTTGGGCCTCAATTATCCTATATTTATCACCTGAAAATACATAGTGCTTGATTGGTCAACTACATGGGCAGTTAGGAAATCTAATGCTATAATTTGGAAGCAAATTATTAAGTAAATGTATAATGGAGTCTAGGAAATCAAAATGTTTTCAGTCAATAACTTAAACGTTTACTTTACAATACTACTTTTAGTTCTCAAATATAGGAATGAGAATTTTTGGAAGAATTAATCTATAAAATTCATGAAGACTGCCTGCAAAAATTTTACTTTTTTCAAATGAAATGTATGTATTTTGGATGCAGTTTATTTTAATTTAACAAATTTTATATGAGGTCATAAAAATAGTATAGGAATAAGGCATTTTCTTTGCAAGTGGTCAATTCTGGGTTGAACCTTTGACCACACATGGCCACCAAAGCACCACTAGGAATGATCTATGAGCTCAGAGCAAGCATAATGTCTCAGGCATTACTGGGTATGGTCTCAAAACAAACAAACAAAAATAGTGTATCTCACAGGATTCAATTTAAAAAAAAGTAACATGCAAATTACATATGACTTCTACTTAAACTGGAGTAAATTATAAATAAGATAGTAGGAAAATTACTAATAGGTAAGAATTGAGTCAAGAATTGATCAATGGATTTGGTAATGCAGGCATCTCTATTGTCTTTGATAAGAACTTCAGTGGGCTGGTCTGATAAGTTTCACGGCTTAGACCTAAGAAATAATGGCCAAATAAATTTCTGATCTGCATTTAAGTATATAGCTGTGAAAGAAAAGAAATCTAATCCAAACCATGACACTACAGTGTGATATATCAAAGTCACTTGATTTATTTGTTAAATATATTCTGATTGTGCTAGTTTTTTCTTTCCCAAAAACCTGCCTGAGTCATGATAAAGCCCAGGCAACTTCCCCATCCTTCAGCTCCAGATGTACCGACTCTCTCATGACCTCATTGAGAATCCTCTCCCTTTGTTCAAGTTTCTTGGTTTCTTGACCTCCTCATCCACCATCCCACCTCAGCCACCACTCCTGGTCATCTTCTTTATGTTATTCAATCATAATTCTAATATTCAATAGCTGTCTTTCTTCTCTGTTACTTCACTCTATACATGTTCCAAATCCACTATGAACAACCATGCATGAGTCCCCTGTCTTTTCACTGTCTCCGACTCCCCCTTCCTACTGGAGCTACTCTTAGCATGTTAAATGCCATAATCAAGAACACAGCAGAGAACCTAAATCTGATACCCAAGTACCAGCAGGGTTGGTTCTGGTGAAAGACCCCTTCTGTGCTTGAAAACAAATTGTTCTTTGCTCTTATTCACATTTCAGACAGAGTCACGATACTTTATTTTAAAACAACTAAACATGATAAATAAATTATGTAAGGAGGCAGAAAGGAGTTTTTTAAATGGTAATATTTCTTTGCACAGAACATCCTTACTCAATATCCTTACTGCATTCAGAAGTAGTTATATAGATACTTAAAATTCATCAAGATCTACCTTCAAGAATATCCAATAAATTTCATAGGCAAGTGTGCAATAATATATCTTAATATAATGAAGGGTTATTCTTTATATATGATTAGCTAGAAACATAGTAAGATGCTTCATAGTCTCTGAGAGCCCAAGGACCTCCTAAATCGATCCTTAAATTTCTATTCCAAATTCATATGGGTAGAACTGGGTAGACTTGAAACAAACAAAACTAAAAGCGGTATTTTTCTGAATTTCCAAAATATTTCTGACATCTGCACCACCTTCCAAAAAAGTTGACATATATACCATGTTTAGTATAAACTAGATGCTACAGATGACTCTGTGATGTTTAGTAAGAATTTGAATCAAGTCTTGCTTTGGTCAGTCAGCATCAACCCTTATATATGTTTTCTTGGAGTCATTTAATATATGTTTGAGGATATGGAAATCCTCAAGAAGATTGATGACCACCTATCAGCTACCCAGCCTCTTACAGTATTCCCAGGAACATGGTAAGAGGCTCATGTTAAAAACAGTAGAGGGTCTTATGTTCTGTATAACTCCATTATATTGGGGTTACTTTAGTACACTGACCCTAGAGACTTCTCTGAGGTCCTGAAAACTCCAAAGAAGCTTGTGCAGAGTTTCTGGATAAATTTTCAACATGCTCATATATGTCCATTCTTATTGTTCAAAAACATATTCAGGCACTCACAATCAGTTATGAGTTTATTTGGGTAATAGCAACCTGAGCAGAGAGTGGACTTTTGTCTAAGAAAACTCAATCTCAAGTCTGGACTAGGATATTATACAGGGCTTGCTGCAAAAGTAAGAGAACATTTATAATTTATTGTTATGGGAAGAACTGAAGGAAACTTTTTCCAGACAATGTGCTGCTGATATCAGTGGTTAAAATGGAGTAAGGAAAGCCTCTTCAACAAGTGGTGTTGAGAAAACTGGGCAGCAACATGTAAAAAAAAATGAATTTAGACTGTGTCTAACACCATGCACAAAAATCAGATCAAAATGGATTAAAGATCTCAATATCAGACCAAAATCCATAAAGTACATTAAAGAAAATATAGGAAAAGCCCTCCACGACATTGAAGCTAAAGGCATCTTCAAAGGTGAAACATCACTAACAAAGCAACTAGAAGAAAAGATGAACATATGGGACTACATGAAACTAAAAAGCTTCTACACCTAAAAAAGAAACAGTGACTAAGATACAAAGGTAGTCCATAGAATGGGAAAGAATATTCACCCAATACCCATCTGATAAGGGGTTAATATCCAGGATATATCAGGCACTGGTAGAACTTTACAAGAAGAAAACAAACAACCCCATCAAAAAATGGGGGAAAAGAGATGAACAGAAACTTCAACAAGGAAGAAATTTGAATGGCCAAAAAAATTATGAAAAAATGCTCATCATCACTAATCATCAGAGAGATGCAAATCAAAACAATGAGATATCATTTTACACCACAGAGACTGGCACATATTCAAAAGAGCAAGAACAACAAGTGCTGGCGTGGATGTGGGGAAGGGAGGGCATTCATCCATTGTTGGTGGGAATGCTGGCTGGTACAGCCTTTCTGGAAAACAATATGGACATTCCTCCAAAGACTAGAAATTGAACTTCCATTTGGCCCAGCCATACCACTCCTAGGAATATACTCTGGGAAGCCAAAAATACGCAGCAGAAACACCATCCCTATTTATATGTTCATAGCAGCATTATTCACAATAGCCAGAATCTGGAAACAACCAGAGTGCCCTAGAATCGATGACTGGATAAAGAAACTTTGGTACATATACACAGTGGAATTCTATGCAGCTGTAAGGAAAAATGAAGTTATAAAATGTGCCTATAAATGGATGGACATGGAGAAGATTATGTTGAGTGAAATTAGCCAGAAGGAGAGAGACAGATACAGAATGACTGCATTTATTTGCATGGCATAGATATATATGTGCATATTGTAATGCCAATATCCAAGGTCAAGTGAAACATGACCTTGTATCAGGAGGTCTTGTCAAGGGTGGAAATTGTCGCAAACGTGTGGGAGTCAGAGGCTGGGTAGGACAGAGAATGGAACAGTGTGCTGACAATTGTGGAGGGTACTAGTGCCAAACTAGAACTGAGCATTAAATACAGGCAAAAGGATACACATGACAACCCTTTAATGTGTGTTCTGTAGTCCATAGTCTGGAGGGAAGGAGAGAGAGAGAGAGAGAGAGAGAGAGAGAGAGAGAGAGAGAGAGAGAGAAAGGGAAAGAAATTGGGAACCTGCCATGGAGGCGGGCTGGGGAGGGGTGAGGGAACCGGGTAGTTGGTGGTGGGAGATGGGCACTGGTGGAGGGATGGGTGCTGGAACACTGTATGACCAAAACCCAGGTATGAACTTTTAAATTGTGTATCTTTGTGATTATGTATCTTATGGTGGTATAATAAAATACTTAAAAAAAAAGAATCCTTGAAGGATGATCCCTGTTAAAAGTAGCATGGTCAAGCATCCGGCCTTTCCCAGGGTCTGCATGATAACATTGTAGAGTCCAGAGGGCCTATTGTTGACTCTTTTCCAAAGATAAGTTGAATCTCTTGGCATGAGAAGCCCCAAGCGTATTCTGAGAGGCATTTTGTTTTTTGCCTTCCTCTTCTCCCCACCAATCCATAACTGGATCTGGTTCAGCATCAGAACCAGAGCATGAGAACATCCCTGAGGACTAATAAATAGGGAGATAACAAGGAGACAGAGTTAATGTAAAAAATACATAAGTAGCAGATAGAGTCACTAATGTCTGCTCACTTACATTTTTATATGACTGACCATAGAGAGATGGATTATTCTTTAAACATATAGCCAATCCTGAAAGTAATTAGGAATAGAGACTTTGGAACCAGAAAGAAGTGCATTCTACTGATTCTACATTTTCATGCTGTGCAATTACGAGCATATGATTTAATGTTTGAAGCTCATCCTCATAATTTGTAAGATAGATATGATATCTTTCTTGCAGCATTATGAGAATTGAATAGTATATTTGAATTTTTTTGCAGATTGTCTAACACATAATGAGTACTGAACAAATGGTACCTAATATTCTTACTAATGTAGCAATATTTTTTACAGCAAGTGTATAAAAACTTCAAGAAAACCCTTAGAATGCATCTACTTCAATTCAGTATATTATAAGCAATGGTTTATAGATAAAAAGTCACACTTTTCCCATATAACTCAACTCTCAGTGGACTACCTATGTTTGTTAATAATAACTTCAAAGATTTGATTTTTTTAAATCTTAAAATATGTTTTTATTCCAGTCCCAATAACTTATGTTGACCTCAAATATTAAGAATGTTTTAATATCATCTTATAATAAAAGTAATCAGAGCTTGGAAGATAGTACAAAGGTTGGGTGCATAATGGAGCAATCTGTTTACTGGAGGCCCTGGGCACTCCTGTGGTGTTCCCACAAGCTTCAGTAGCACCGTATTCTCAGGTTCTAGTTTCAGCCTAATGTGAGCTGATTAGGAGTTGACCTGGAACACCCTAAGCAGCACTTGGAATGTCCTCACACACATGCGCAAAAGAAAAAAAGAAACAAAAAACAATATTAGGTATATCATTTGTTTGTTTGTTTGGGGCAATGCCCAGCTATACTCAATGGTATACTGGCCAGTCTCATGGGACCATATGGAATGCCATGGACTGAACCCAGGTGAGCTGCATGAAAAGTAAATGCCTACTAGCTGTACAATCTCTCCGCCTGAACTGTATTAAACTATTTTAAACTTTAAAGAACTGTTTTAAACTATAAAGTCAGTGTAGATATGCTGTACCAATATTAATGAACTAGTATTTAATGATCAATATTAACATGTGGGTCAGGGGTCTACCAATATTTTGCTCAAGGACCTCAAAGGCTGAATAATACTTAGCCAAATTGGTTGGTGATTTAGGACTAGACACCAAGGAAGTGGTACTGTTTGTGCTCAGTCATGCCAGAGACCACCTAGTAGTACATAGGATCTCTAAGGCCATGTCCACTGTTTTGAAGGCCTTGTGGTACTAGGAATAGAGGAAGGAGTGATTCATGGAAAGCACTGTCCTAATCCTTGTACTTTCTCCCAATGCCAAATGTTAACATTTTTCGAACAATAAACCGATGTTTTGTATGAACTCAATTTATTACTAAATTACCTTAATCTAGTCCACTTTAACAAGATTATGAAAGAATAAAGATTAATGTATTGGCATGCCCCTGATCACCTTTACCCAAAAGATTGCAGCATTTCTGTTCATTTATCTAAGATTTTTCATTCACATGACAGCTCAAGAGAAATTATCATTTAGAGTATACTGGAACTCAATAATAGGCACTGACAAAATACAGCAGGAAGAAACAACTCTAATGTTTCAATCAAATGTTACTCCTGCAAGCTTTCTGGAGAATTCTAAGGTAAGAACACTTCAAGTAAAAGAAGTAGCAACTAGCAAATGGACCCTATGGAAATGAACAGAGATCATACAAAACAGGTCCATAGACATCAACTCAACAAGTTACAGAGACAAACTCAGAAAGACAAAATGCGGTCAATAGATATCAAAGCCATGCATTTTATCTTATTTCATATTCCTTCAATATGCACAAAGACTAAACTATTTGCAAGGTCTTTCAAGGATGCAAAATGTAAGTGATGTTCAAGCTTCCAATTTACCTGTGATACAAAGAAATATTAAAATTGCTCATAGAAAAAGGTCAGATTTAAAAAAAAAACTGAATGTGGCCAAGTACATTTCTGATGCATAAACTTCAATAGAAATGCTATACAAAAGATATTAACATTGATATGATCATGAGAGAATTCTTCAAGAGACTATAAAGAATATTTTAAACATATGCATATTCAGGTAATATAATTCAAATGATGACAGGCATTCCTTGACAAACAAAGCCTGTTCAAAGAAACAGAGGCTAGTATGATATGTTCATGAATTTGGTTATAGTGGAAAAGTCACGTAAAGGAAAAGTTTGAACCATTTTATATTGGTTTTAAAAAACAGTCTTACATATTTGCTAGCAGCAAGCTTTCAGTACCTGAAATCCTCCTACATGCTTCTGACTTATTTCACTAAGCATGATAATCTCCATGTCCATCCATTTGTAGGCAAATTTCATGACTTTGTTTTTCCTGACAGCTGCATAGTATTCCATTGTGTAGATGTACCATAGTTTCTTTATCCAGTCTTCAGTTCTCAGGCACCCAGGTTGTTTCCATATTCTGGCTATTGTTAATAGTGTTGTGATGAATATAGACATTCAGATGGTGTTTCTGTTGTGTGTTTTTGGGTCTCCAGGGTATAGTCCCAGGAGTGGTACTGCTAGGTTAAATGGGAGCTCACTGTCTAGTTTTGGGAGGAATGTCAATATTTTCCAAAAAGGCCAGACCCGTCAATATTCCCACAATGGATAAGAGTCCGTTTTCCCCCACATCCATGCCAGTACTGATTTTTCTTTTACTTTTGGATGTGTGCCAGCCTCTGTGATATGAGGTGATCTCATTATTCTTTTGAATTGCATCTATCTCCCTTATGATATAGAATGACTGCATTAATTTGTGGAATATTAATATATGCCAGTATTCAACTAATTAGTGGAAATGGTAACTCAGACTAGAACTGAGCATTGAATGTAAGCAAAGAGAGCAAAGATATATATATATATATATATATATATATATATATATATATATATGATAACCCCTAAATGGATATATGGCAAGCCACAATCTATAAGAGAAAAGAGACAGGCAGACTACAGACAGACAGACAGACAGACAAACAGAGAAAACATAACCTTTACACTTTATTATTTTATCTGGAGAAAAAATTAACTAAATCTGTTAACGAAATTGATATGTTTAATTGATGAGATATCAGACTGCTATTAGTTAATAAAGAAAGCAGTTTTATCTTGAGAATTCTCTCTGCCTCTTTTTTTACCATCTCTTGTTCCTTCTCATTTCTCCCTCTCCTTTCTTTACTTTCTCTCTCAGCTTCTCTTTCTGAGACTTCATCTGTAGGGATCTAGGCTTCCTGTTGTTAGTAACCCTATGGAGAGGTCTAACAAAGAACCAATGACTCTAGGCATGACTTCACTTGAACTGATATCTCCTGCAAACCATATAGTGATCTTGGAAGCAAATCCTCAGAAAAAGACTTGAGATGATGGGAGCTCACAAAATTATTAGGTTGTGGCTTCACTAGACACACTGGGGCAGAGGAACCCAGATAAGTCACTACAAGATTCTAAACCCATATTAACTATAATGTTTTCTTTATCTTAAGTCAATAAGTTTTGTAGTTATTTGTTACTTGCACATATGCAACTAACGCACTTCATTTACATAGTTAATATCCAAATGCTTTCAATGTTTGAATGGGTATATGTGAAAACAAGGTCCTCACATTTTATTGAGTTTTGTCATTAGAAATCCATTTCTTTGTTTTGATTGTGGCGCCAAAATCAAAACAAAGAATTATTATGGAGAACACTTAAAATTAACCCAGTAATATTTAATATTTTACTGTATTATATAGTTTAGGTTAGATAGTTTCAAAAGTTACTGCATACTACACCAAAGTGCACAACAACTAAGTCCACTCTTATGTATTTTATGTTTACATAAAAAATGTCATCACTATAGAATCAAAAGAAAGACTTAGTATTTTCCAGCACTAAACAAAGTAACAATGTCTCCGGTCTCTTTAAGCTTCCGGTCTATTTCCAGTCTATTGGAAAAGTGAATCAGTCACATATATTGCATGCACATGTACATGCACTCTGAGAAACACACTAATAAAAAAGAACAATTAATGCATAGGTTAGCAATTCTATGTGCATAAATAAAACTAATACTTTCAAGAAATTTTATTTTTTGTGAAAGTTTCACAACTTTAACTTTCCATAAGAAACAAGGTTTATTGCAACATTATATACACTAATCATATTTCCATAAGTGCAAATACAAACCTGTAGTTATGCCTTTGATGTATCAGAAAGATCCTTTAAAATGTGTCAAAAAAAGGAGGAAGAGAGTACCGCTGGGAAGAGAGTACAGCTGGAAAAAGGAGGAACAGAATACACCTTTCACATGGTGGACCTGAGTTCCATCCTATATGGTCACCAGAGCATGGTCAAGAGTAGTTCCTGAGTGCAGAGACAAGAGTAAAACCTGGACATCGCCAGGTATGAACCAATTAAAATTTTAAAGTGTGTCAAAACAAATTCCAGTAATAATTTGTCCTAGTTCTTTGTCTTTAAAGGGAACTTTGAAGTCAGCAAAAATGTACTTTGCTTAGATAATTAGCACTGCATAAGTAGCTAAGTATTAGAATAATTAAGAGACTATAAGTTGAGAAAAAAACTCTCCTCAAATTGGAGTTAAAGTCATTACTGTAAAGGAAGTTTTAAATTTGGTCACTTAGACCTTTTCCCCCAAATTGTCCTAAAATTTATTTATTAATTCAGTCTAAAATGTCTTCATTTAATTTACATAGCACAAGTCTCATCACAGTATGAAACTATATAAAATAGTTATTATGTCTTTGGGCAAAAATAGGCAGACAGTATTGGCAAGAAAAGCATGTGAATGCTAGATCCCCTACTGAGACAGAGATTATATGTCTGGTTCCCTAAATATCAAGGCAAGATTGGATTAAAACTGTGCCATTGAAAGAGTACCAAATGTAACTGGGAGTTAGCCAAGACTCTTGTTTCCCAAATGTACACAATTCCCTGATTCCCAAGAGGGTAAGAAGGAATGAAATAGGAAAATGAGACTTCTTTGTGGTTGTTGCTTTTAGTTTTTGTTGTTGCTGTTGTTTCCCAAATGTATACTATTCCCTGATTCCCAAGAGGGTAAGAAGGAGGGTAATTCCCTGATTCCCAAGAGAGTAAGAAGAAAGGAAAATGAGACTTCTTTGGGTTGTTTTTGTTGTTGTTGTTGTTGAGAATGAGGAGTCGCCTTGCTAGTATCTAGCACAAGCAAATTAAATATTATTTTCTGTTATGATTTAAGCTATGGTTTCCATGAGTTTGGGGAGGTTTTTTGTGACTCAATATGCCCATCTATAAAAATATCCTTCATTCATCTCTGGGACCATTTAACTGCTAGCATTTTCCCCATTTTTATGATGTTTAAAAAATCATTATGAAAAGTATAATGTACTTTGCTTTATGAATCCATTTTGAAACTCTATTGAAGCAGTGTGAAAAGATCTGTACATGCAAGGAATCACCTGAAAGTATGCTACCTCAACTTACAGCAAGGAATACAGAAGGAAAAAGGGTCATCTTCAGAGAACATTTAAAGATACATACCTTTTAAAATCAGATGGGAATAGAGTGCAAGGGGCGAAACAAAATGACGTCAAATATAGTACAGTTTTGAAAGGAATAAGTAAGTGCATGGGGGCTCTTAAGGTATTAGAATAATATAACTAAGCTCCTTGAAATTACAATAATAAACATAATATATTCTTAACTTATAAAATTCATAGACCTTCATACCACAAGTAGTAAGCCTAGAAGGAAGCAAATAACTTTTAAATGACCACTTAGCAGATCAGGGTGCCTCGGGAAGGCATGCAGACTCTGACAATAGAATCCAACTAATGATAATAAAATACAAGCAACATCACTGAAGAAGCTGAGAGAGAAGGAGTACTAAGCTAAGCACCTTAAAAAAAGAATTATCTACAGACAAAAAGAATTATACATACAAACTGTGGTCAGTTGATAATTTTTTCTTCACTGGAAGTATGAGTTAATAATAATACAAATACCATTACACATATAAATTTAAATGGAATTAAAAAGGATGAGTTTAATTGATAATTAACATATGCATGAATCAGAAGCTAAAATGACCTATGTGGATATAGATGCTAGATGATTATATAGAAATAATCTTGGATTTAGCTTAATATAGATAAATAGATATAAAATAGATATAAATAGTCACATGTATGTATGTATATCTACATATAATAGTATAAACACTAAATTTTTTTTAAAAATATTCTGTTATTTTAAGTTGCTTACAAAAAATGATTCATTGATAACAGTGGATAACCAAAAATAAGATGGGCTAGACATGTAATGCGATTTGGAGACGACTGCTAAACTAGAGCCATTACCAACTGGATCCCACAGAATGTCAAAAAAATCACATGGCCGCCCACCTAAGAGATAGTCAGACTTCCTTGTCAAGATCCTGAATGAACGGTTTGAGGCTCTTTGTATTCCTGAAGCAACCAGATGCCATTGGGCTACATTGGCACGTGTAGGGTCAAATGGAAATATTACTGGCGCCCGCTCAAGCAAATCGATGAATAATGGGATGTCAAGTGATCAAGTGATAACAGTGGAAATGTTTAGACCCAGACTATGGTTTCTAATACTATTTTTCATTAAAGGATTAATTGAAAACGATCACTTTGAACAGGATCTGGATGTTTAAAGTAGGTTTAAAAAAAGCCTAAAAATCTTTCAGTACCTGTATTGCAAACCATAATGTCCAAAATGAAAGAGAGAGAGAGGGAGAGAGGGAGAGAGAGAGAGAGAGAGAGAGAGAGAGAGAGAGAGAGAAGTGCCTACCATAAAAGTGGGGGGCAGTGACTGGGGACATTTGTGGTGAGAAATGTACACTGGTGAAAGGACAGGTATTGAAAAATCATATGACTAAAACCCAATCATGAACAACTTTGTAACTGTATATCTCCCTGTAATTCAATTAAAAATAAATTAATTAAAATTAAATAATAAAGTCAGACAAAGGCAAAAATAAGGAAACAAATTATTTGGGACAATGACAATTCTATGACTGGAATAGGAAATATGCAAATTACTTCTTAATCTTATAGCACCAGTGAGGTATACTAACACACACACACACACACACACACACACACACACACACACACACACATAGACACACACAGAGCGATAACTCCTAAGTCATACCAAAGATATATTCCTTTGGCATACCAAAAGAAAGAAAAAGAAATAAAGAGTGAAAAATCATAAGAATTTCCAATATTTTCCTACAGTTTAAGAAGCAGAAATGAACAACATACAAAAAAGTGAGATATGGATATTTTATATGGAGTCATGAATCTCTGAAAATGATACTCATGCTAGGTTGAACTATTTGTTGACTGAATGTTGGACCAGCAGCCAAACTGGTTGTTAAACCAAAAACTTCTTGAGCTCTAAAATATTAAAATAAGTTAAGCTTAAAAATTTAAAGAACCTATAACTCCTGATAGGAACAAATGCAAATTTTCAAAACCCCCTTAAGAAAATCCCCCACACAATTTTAAATTTTATCTTACTTTTGTATTGCTAATATAGTTTATGTAGTAAAGTTACAATTGCATTGATTATTTATGGTTTTGATGTACAAAGTTACTACACCTCACTATCATCAAAGTGCCCAAGACTCTCCAACACTATCCTTAGATTACTTCTAACCCATTTTTCCATTGTTCAACTTCCCTTGATGTTTGTTAATACTAGTTCTGTCATTCAAGGCCAATTGATACTGTCTATTCCCTTGTTCGAAAAAATTCCCTGTTCAGACTTTCAAAACACAAAAAGGTCTTAAGTAAATATGTTCTATCAATATTGTATATGAGAAATGAGGCAATATGTAGAAATAAGTAGTTTCAGATGTAGGAAACCTAAGGCTTTCAAATTTTAAATGTATATTCTTCTTTTTTTTTTTTTGCTTTTTTGGGTCACACCCAGCAACGCTCTGGGGTTACTCCTGGCTCTGCACTCAGGAATTACTCCTGGCGGTGCTCAGGGGACCATATGGGATGCCGGGGATCGAACCCAGGCCAGCACAGGCCGGCTGCGTGCAAGGCAAATGCCCTACCCTCTGGGCTATCATATCACTTGTATCACTTGTCTTTCCATTGATCATTGATTTCCTAGAGTGGGCTCCAGTAACATCTCCATATGTACTATCACATGCTAGTGTAGGTCAAGGGCATCTGCTCACTCCAGGAACATAAAGAGCCTCAAACCATTTCATCAGGTCATGGAAACGAGGTCTATAATTGTTACTGATAATTAACAAATTAGAAGGTAATACTGAATTAGAAAAGTAATACTGATTTCTAATTTTCTAAAGTTTCTAATTTCTAAATCAGGAAGTAATACTGAACTCAAAATGCCAAGATCAGTGAGAATAGAAGATTTAGAAAATCTAATTTTAACTAGAAAATACATTAATGGATATATTAAAAGAATGCAAGACAATTAAGAAATTTCTACTTTTCATAAAGAATTGTTTAGATACTAATTAGCTTTGAACTTTCTTGACTCTCCAATATTAGTAAAATTATAAAACTACAACTGTTAATAGAAAAGGTTATTATTATGAAATGTAGCTCAGTGGTAGAGTAACTACCTTACTCTGTGTATCTCTGGATTCCATTTCCAGAACCATATAAACAAAATGAATAGAAAGCATAAATTTTAGGCAGCAATTTTGAAAAATTGTAGAATTTTTCTAAAAAATTAAAAATCGAAAGTGTGATACAGAAGGAGACAGAAGATAATAGAGAATAGGACACATGTCTTATTTACAACTGGTCCATTTTTCTCTCTGACACCACAGAGACACTGGAGGCCATCAGGTATAGCCAAAGTGGCTAAGATGTGGTCGCAGCACTTCAGAACCCAAGCAGCATTGTAGCATTCTCAGCACCTGATAATGAATTATCCTGGCTGAACACCCTAAGCACCCTTGGGAGCTCCTAACTCCTCCAAAACACAAAACAAAAATGTGGTAGAGAAGTGGTATAAAAGATGTTAAACAAAAGGATAAGAATAAAATCATTAAAATGAATGATTATAAATATGTTGATATAAATGTAAATAGCACAATAAGAGTAGCATAAAAACTGATACTGTATTACAAAAAGCAGCATATAAGCAAAACCTAAGCACCCAGACTAGTTAAAAATAAAGGAACAGCAAAAAATATTACCTACTTATAAAATCAAAGAAAATGCAAAGAAAATTAGGCAAAATTTATCTGACAAATTTTAATAAAAACACAAGCCAATGTCAATAATCATCTTACAGAAAATAAAATGTAAGACCAAAAGCATTACTGAGGTTGAGAAGTTCAAATCATTGTGCCAAGAAGTCCAACTCAGAGTGGCAGGTTGATTCTCAACATAAGGGAAGCTACTAAACTGGCCTCAAAACATACAAAAGTAAAATTTGGTATAACTCAGTTGTCAATTGTGTTCTTTTCTCCCAACTGGTAGGTTAAAAAGATTAAAATGCAGCAAAACAGAGAATATTTCGGAGAATTAAGTTGTCTTTAATGAATATTTCTTTTTATTCAAAAGTTGAGGATGAGTATATTTTTCAAGCACAAACAATTTATAGAAATTGACCATGTAATGCTCCATAAAGAATAAATAGTTGTGAGGCAGGAAGGAAAACACATGCATGGTTGCTCTAGCATCATCAGGCACAGTCCTGGAGACTTATGGAGCACTGCAGCAGTAGCCCTGACAGTCTCAACCCAGAGGTGTCAGGAAACACCATCACATTCTCAGGCCCTCCAAATGAACAGCCAGATGGTTGACCAGAATCGCAGGAAGGACCATGAGGTTTCCTGAACACCTCTTTGGAAACTCCCTTATACCTTGGGCAGGGGGGCGGGGGCATAAGGGGTGGGTGGAGGTGGCTTCAAAACATCCCTATGAAAGTTTTCACATACTTCCAATTAAGATGTATCAGAAATATGTCATGTGGTTCTGGCGACAGATATAAGTGCCTCGGTCAATGAAGTGCAATGCAATTACCATTTTATAACTTTCAAGATCGAATTATAAAATGCTGTGCCAAATCTATCTTCAATCGCAATAAATTAGACTGTTATCTCTCTTCAGATCAAAAATATTGTTCACAATATCAGTAATGACTGTGAGCACTTACTCCATAGTAGGTAATGCTCTAAGAGTTCTGAACCTATATGCTAATTACTTCTCAGGATATAACTATAAGCCAGCTTTTTATT
This sequence comes from Cryptotis parvus, assembly GCA_021461705.1. Classification (NCBI taxonomy): domain Eukaryota; kingdom Metazoa; phylum Chordata; class Mammalia; order Eulipotyphla; family Soricidae; genus Cryptotis; species Cryptotis parvus. Next base: position 23,697 of record JAJIBD010001196.1, read on the forward strand.
TTTGAGGGCGTTTTTTGGTATGCAGTGAAATGGGTGCACATCCAGTGTTTTTCAAGGGTATACCTAGTTCTCAGTCAGGAATCTCCTGATATTACTTGGGTGGAACCTTATGAGCCTAATGCAAGGCAAGAGTTTTACCAGCTGTACTATCTCTCCAGCCCTGCAGGTACTTTTTATACTACAAATTTTGAAATGGGGAAATTGAGGCACCAACAAGTAACTTGTTAATGAAGACTTGATTTAAATAATTAAAGTAATAAAAAATTAGTACAATATGTCGCTTATTTTATTAGTATGGGAAAAGAAAGAGCGTTTGAGATTGTGTGTTAATAGCATGAGAGACTCTCAGACATGGGGGCAGAGCTGTTCCTTGCTCTCCCCGTGCACAGCCGTTCATGAGGCAGTCGAGAAGCATGGCAAGTTCTAGCCCTGACGCACCACCTCGGCAGAGCCTCACAACAAGCCAGACCACCCTCCCTCACTCCACGGGCCCCGCCATTTTCCACATTTGGACTTCCCTCTTGTCAGAACTCCACCCAGCAGAGCAGCCCATCACAGCCCGGATCACCGACACCCACCCTGCAGCAGCTTTTTTCCTCAATCCGGCCCAGGTATGCTGGTCCAGAGACTCTCAGACATGGGGCAGAGCTGTTCCTTGCCCTCCCTGTGCACAGCCGTTCTTGAGGCAGTTGGGAGGCATGGCGGGTTCTAGCCCTGGCCCACCACCTCGGCAGAGCCTCACAACAAGCCAGACCACCCCCCCTCACTCCACGGGAGCCGCCATTTTCCACATTTGGACTTCCCTCTCATCAGAACTCCACCCAGCAGTCCAGCCCATCACAGCCTGGCTCATCAATAAATGCTTTACTTGGAGGTGTTTAAAAGAGTTTGCCTCCCGCTCGGCAAGCCTGGCAAGCTTCTCGTGTTGTATTTGATATGCCAAATTCCAGTAACAATTATATTAGGTCATTCCCATTACCTAATATAATGGTTTGAGGCTCTTTATGTTCCTGTAGCAAGCCGATGTGCCCCAGGCTCTACTGGCATGAGACAGGACATATGGAGATATTACTGGTGCCCACTCTAGCAAATAGATGATCAACGGGAGGATCGTGATTGTGATCCTGATCATTAATAGCATTCACTGAGAAAAGGGATTTGGTCGCATTTGTTTATTTCATTTGCTTGTTTGTTTTTCTGTTCTAGCAAAGTGAAAGTTATTTTTAAAAAAGTAAAATACTTTTATTTAGATGGATGATTCTTGTGCTTATCTGCTTTACTCTAAGGAACTCCTCCAGCATTTGTGTACTTTGAACATGGAATGCATATGAAACAATTCCACATTCAAGAAAGAAAAGCTTTGTTTTGGATTCCTTTGACTATGTAATGGAGGAAGAGTGTAGGCAATATAACTTCAAAAACTGTGGTATCCAATAACTGGATTTTTGAAGCATAATGCTGTCTGAAAAATATTGTAATACCTGAAATAATCTTGCGCCTCAATTTTCAGAAGAGGAAATGCTAATTTATATGAATTGTCCCTCTTTTCCCCTGCTTCACTTTTAAAACTTGATTCTCTAATACATTTTCAGGAAACCTCTTCTTTTGTAAAGTCATTTCCTCATGGTAAGTAATTCATCTGATATTTATTTGGTGTGGATTTGTAATATCCTATTAGTCATATCCATTCTATATTAGTTTACAGATATTTCTAATCATTTTTATTATGAATCTGTGGGCAGCTACCAGAGCAGGACAATGCACACAAGATATGGAGCTTCTCTCACACCTAGAGGTATTCAGTAAGAAACTGTGGGTGCTACTGCATTTATTTGCATGTTATATATGTATATACAGTTTTATATATGTGTATATATATGTACATATATATATATATATTTTATTTAAATGATACCAATATACAGTCAAGCAAAACATGAATCAGGAGGTTTTGTCAATAGGTGGAATCTACCACAAGTGTGCATTGTCCTGCTCTGGTTTTCTTCTAAGAACTGTCATAGTGATTTTTTTAAACTTATTTTTTACACTTTTTGCTACTTCTTTGCATTTGTCTGGTTTCTTTTCCTTTTTTTTCTTCTTTTTGTTTTTGGTCCACACCCAACAATGCTCAGGGCTTACTCCTAGTTCTGTGCTCCGTGCCAGGGATCATTCCTGGCCATGCAAGTGGATATATATGGGGTGCTTTGCGTCAGACCTAGGCCAGCCACATGCAAGGTGGTGATCTGCTTGCTGTGCTCTTGCTCCGCCCCTGTCTCTTTATTTTCCAAGTAGTTTCTTGGATTTTAATTTAGACTCCTTAGTCTATAGTTGCAGTTCATCAGTAAATGCACGAACTGAGAGCCTACTACTGAGAGTATACCACCCGCACGGCAGAGCCTGGCAAGCTACCTGTGTCATATTTGATATGTTAAAAACCAGTAACAATTATAGACCTCATTCCCATGACCTGAATGAATGGTTTGAGGCTCTTCGTTTCCCTGAAGCAACCAGATGCCATTGGGCTACACTGGCACGTGATAGGGTCAAATGGAAATGTTACTGGTGCCTGCTCGAGCAAATCGATGAATAACGGGATGTCAAGTGATCAAATGATCAAGTGGGCAGTCAATTATGTGTGCCTTTTCATTAGTAAGAATCACACATTTGTTTCCTCTTGTTTCCTCTTATGTCTACCTCACAAGGCACTTGATTACTGAACAATAACTAGTGTTATTGGAGAATTTTATAATGACATTGTTGTTTTGATTTTACAAATTGTGTAAATTTCAAGAGGAGCATTGGTTGCTCCTTCTACATCGAAACTAAAAATGGCACGTTCTGTACCTTGGAGATTCACCTGCATCTCAACCTGAGCTGTGTCCTTTTGGCTTCTTTCCTCTCTGGAAAAACCTGTATACTCTCTAGAACGTGTAATTCTCTCTCTTTATTTACCTTGATAGTTCTCTAAGAAACCTCTAAATGAACACCATCAAGGTGGGGCCCAAATAAATGACACATTTAAGGTTCTTAAAGGGAATAAGTCAGAATAGTAGTATACAAATGTGACGATATTGAGTATTGAATTCTCTATTCTGATAGTCAAAGGATTCATTATATTAACTATCATCATATCAAAGGAATCTGTCGCTTCTCTGAGGAATAATTTAACTTTATAATCATTAAAAAATTAAGAAGTACTTACCACACACATACACAGACATAAAGACACACACCCACAAACACACACCCTATACCAGTTAGGCAATGTCCTTATAAAAGCTACTGATATTTACAATAGCATATTTTTATTATTGTGTATTAATCTTGCTCTTTAATACAAGAGTACAAGCTTATTAGACATGTCTATTTGGTACAAGAATACTCCTTAAGCTAACCCCCACCCCGCAATGAACATTGAACTAATAAGAACAATCTTATAATTTACCAAGTATACAAGCATCATATTTAGATTGGACATCTTGTATGTCAGTGTGGTAATAATTTAGATAAAATAAAGGGTGTTTCAAGGTCTAAAGGGAAGTAGACTATCCATAGACCTGATAAAGATAAACAAGATAAAATTGGATTCCAGCATTTCACAGGCACCTTTAAATACTAATAGTGCAAAAAGTCTTTCCTGGGTGGCATTTAGCTATTGATGACTATGCTTCACCATCATGCTGCTTATTTCTAAACATATTAATTTCAGCCTGACATTTGCTTTATGAACATTTGATTCGCAGTTAAGAAAACAGCTTAACTAGGAGAACAGATATGCAAAATTAAAGGTTATTTATATAATCACTAACACAGTGATGTTTAAGACTCTTAAAACCGCTGTGAAATTTTAGGGTTATGATATCATGCCATACACTTTGAAAAATTAATTCAAATTAGTTTGGAAATGAGCACTTTTATATCCACTGAAAATTTTATTAATAATAGAAATATGGGGTTATAATCAAAGAACTGGAAGAACACTAGAAAGATGTCTACAGAGGTTAAAATTGGGTTTTGTTTTTTTATATCTTCATTAAAGATCTAAAAGCAATAATGAGAAGATTACTCAAATGTACAAATATCCAGAATAAAAATAAAGTCATTAAAAAGAAATTGTACATACTTAAATATCAAAATTAGATTGATTTTATCTGGTAGAGATGGAAAAGTATATATAGATATTATAAATAAGAAGAGATAAAGGTTATAGAAACTGCTATGTAAATAATCTATATTATGTGAAATTCTCAATATCATTTGAAAATATATTCTACTACAATTAGAAAAGTTAATGGTTTTTATATTCAACAAAACCTCTGCTTTCTGCCCCAAAGGGAATTGCCATGTACAAGACAATGGTTGTTGTTCATACTTAAATATGAACAACAAATTCTTCATCTATTACAAAGATGAAGAATAAGTCAGCTAAAATAAACACACCAGCCCCAGAGATGTGTTTTTATGAGCAATTTATAAACTCAGTTCTCTAGATAAATTTCTAGATCCTGTTCCTTTTGGTCTTTTGTTATTCCCCAACTATGGTTCTTTATATTCCACATCTGAGAGATGTGAGAGAAAAGATTTTTCTAACAAAATTTCAAAATTAAAATTTATTAAATTTTATTCAAATAAAATTTGTTCTTTTAAAATGTGGTTTAAAAAACTAGACACATGATTTTTGCAATCTTGTGGAAATGAAACCAGTCATTTAGTCCTCTAGGAAAAATTATTCATAATGAGATTCCTATAATATATTTTTTACCCTTGCACACTTAAAATCACCAGCTTTGCACAGATTCTTAGGGTTTCTATGGACATAGAATAATAAACTGTTTCTTCCTTATCACCTACTCCAGTAAGTGTGACTACAACAGAGATAAGACTGCTATAATATCATAAACTGTCTACAAATGGTACATAGTTTAATCCCATTATTGTCCAGATTCACTATTAAGGAAAGAACTAAAGAAACCACTGAAGATAATTCTAAATCTATAGCCATAGAAGCATCAGAGTTTTGACCACAATTATGAAAACTGTTCTTAGAAAATTTCGATGTGTTCGTTAGCAGCAACCACTCTATTTTTTACTTCAATCCTAGCATGGGATAAAATCTAGCATGGGATAAAATTCTATCATGGGAAAAATGAAGCATTTCTTATAGGACCCTAAGGTACCCCCAGAGCAGTAATTTTTGAAATCAGATAACAAAGATAAATTTTTTAAATGTGTAAATGAATATTTTCATTGAGGCTAAATAGGGCCAATTAGAAATGGTATATCCCATCAACTGAGTCGATGACTCTGATCTTCATAAATGCAAGAGAGGAGTAGCTCCAGCCTCTAACGAGATTCACATTTATAAAATGCTCATGTTCCCAACATTCTAGAAAAAAAAAGAGTCAGGGTTGATAATGGCAAAGAGAAAAAACTACAATTCTTAGTGAATAAACACTTCTATGAACTTCTACGTTACAGACAGAGACAATCTAAAAGGTTAATGCTAATGACATTCATCACTGAAAAATGACTTCAGGTGCCCCCTCTGTCCATGTTCATTGCTTAGGGATAATCACAATAAATTGCTGTTCCTTATTGTTAAACAATTGGGAAATTACTAAAGCAATCTGCAATAAAAGACATTTATAATACAGAAACACAAGAAAGAAAATAATCTGATATTCAAATTATTTTTATATAGGAGTCTTGTAGTTACAGTTGAAAGTTACTGTAGTTAATGGCAATCTAGTCCTTACCTAACTCTACAAGTTATTCTTAAATTTCCCATCCATATTTCTTCTTTTACTGCCTTGAGAACACTAAATCCTTCCCAAGAAAAGAGCAAAAAGATCTTGCTCCTTTTGCTTGGAATAATATTTCCCTTTACTCTTTACATGGCCAGCTCTATCTTATCCTTCATCATTCATGTCAAAGAATTTTCTATGAAAAACTTATTTAAAGTTATCTTCCCAGCCCCTTTTATTCTTTTTTTTAAAATTTTTTATTATACCACCATGAAACATACAATTACAAAAGTGTTCATAATTGGTTCTTGGTAATACCATATACCAGCACCCATCCCTCCACCAGTGCCCCATTTCCACCACCAATGTACCCTACCCCTCCCACCCACCCCCATGCTGCCTTAATAGCAGGTACCCCAGTTTCCTCTCTTTCTCTCTCTCTCTCTCTGTGTCACTCTCTCTCCCTCTTCTTTTTACACATTGTGGCTAGCCCTGCAGATATTTAGAGTTTAACACTTAAGTCTCTTTGTGTATAGTCAATGGTGAGTTTTAATATGCTATTACCATTTCCCACATTTAGTAAAACACTGGCATCTATTTATGTTGTATTAATGAATGCAGTCATTCTATATCTGTCCTTTTCCTTCTAATTTCACTCAGCATGATAGTCTCCATGTGCATCCATTTGCAGGTAAATTTCATAATTTCATCTTTTCTGACAGCCGCATAGTATTCCATAGTGTAGATGAACCACAGCTTCTTTAGCCAGTCCTCTGTTCTCGGGCATTTAGGTTGTTTCCAGATTCTAGCTATAGTAAATAGCGCAGAGATGAATGAAGAAGTACAGATAGTGTTTCTGCTATGTGTTTTTCGGTCTCTGGGAATATTCCCAGGAGTGCTATTGCTGGACCAAATGGAAGCTCAATATCTAGTTTTCGGAGGAATGCCCATATTGTTTTCCAAAAGGGCTGGACCAGTTGGCACTCCCACCAACAGTGGATCAGAGTCCCTTTTTCCCCACATCCTCACCAGCACCGCTTATTCTTGCTGTTTTGGATGTGTGCCAGTCTCTGTGGTGTGAGATGGTACCTCATTATTGTTTTGATTTGCATCTCCCTGATGATTAAAGAAGAAGAACACTTTTTCATATGCCTTTTGGCCATTCGAATTTCTTCTTTTTGGAAGCTTCTGTTTATTTCTTCTCCCCATTTTTTCATGGGGTTGGCTGTTTTTTTCTTGTGGAGTGCTACCAGTGCCTGATATATCCTGGATATTAACCCCTTGTCAGATGGGTATTGGGTGAATATCCTTTCCCACTCTGTGGATTGTCTTTGTATCTTGGTCACCGTTTCTTTTGAGGTGCAGAAGCTTTTCAATTTGATATAATCCCATTTGTTTATCTTTGCTTCCATTTGCTTGGTCAGTGGTGTGTCGTCTTTAAAGATACTTTTCGTTTCGATGTCGTAGAGTGTTTCTCCTATGTTTTCTTCGATGTACCTTATAGATTCATGTCTGATGTTGAGATCTAGAATCCATTTTGATCTGACTTTTGTGCAAGGCGTTAGAAGGAGGTCTAAATTCATTTTTTTTACATGCAGCTGCCCAGTTTTCCCAGCACCATTTGTTGAAGAGGCTTTCTTTGCTCCACTTAATATTTTTTGCTCCTTTATCGAAGATTAAGTGGTTGTATATTTGAGAATGTGTTTCAGGATACTCAGTTCTATTCCATATGTCTACATGTCTGTCTCTATACCAATACCACACTGTCTTAATTACAACTGCTCTGTAGTAGAGCTTGAGGTTGGGGAAAGTGATACCTCCCATCTTTTTTTTCCCAAGGATTGCTTTAGCTATTCGTGGAGTTTTATTATTCCATACAAATTTCAGGAGTGTTTGTTCAATTTCTTTGAAGAACATCATGGGTATCTTTATAGGGACCGCACTGAATCTGTATAAAGCTCTAGGGAGTATTACCATTTTGATAATGTTAATCCTTTCGATCCATGAGCAGGGCATATGTCTCCATTTCCTCAGGTCTTCTTTTATTTCCTGAGGTAACGTTTTGTAGTTTTCTTTGTAGAGATCCTTTACATTCTTTGTCAAACTGATTCCTAGGTATTTGATTTTCTGCGGTGCAATTGTGAATGGGATAGTTTCTTTAATGTCCCTTTCTTCTTTTTCGCTATTTGCATATAGGAAGGCCATTGACTTTTGGGTATTGATTTTGTACTCTGCTACTTTGCTATAGGAATGTATTATTTCTCGGAGCTTCTTGGTAAAGAGTTTCGGGTTTTCCAGATATAATATCATGTCATCTGCAAATAGTGATAACTTGGCTTCTTCCTTTCCTATCTGGATGCCCTTAATGTCTTTTTTCTTCCCTGATTGCTATGGCAATTACTTCCAGTACTATATTGAATAGAAGTGGTGAGAGTGGGCAGCCTTGTCTTGTCCCTGATCTTAAGGGGAAGGCTTTCAGTTTTTCCCCCATTGAGAATGATGCTTGCTGTGGGCTTGTAGTAGATGGCCTGGATTATCTTGAGGAAGGTTCCTTCAATCCCCATTTTACGGAGAGCTTTCTTCATGAACGGGTGTTGAATCTTGTCAAATGCCTTCTCTGCATTTATTGATATGATCATATGGTTTTTATTTTTCTTTTTGTTGATATGATGTATTATGTTGATTGACTTGCGGGTGTTGAACCATCCTTGCATTCCCGGGATGAATCCCACTTGGTCATGGTGTATAATCTTTTTGATGACTCTTTGGATTCTATTTGCTAGTATTTTGTTGAAGATCTTAGCATCTGTATTCATCAGGGAGATTGGTCTGAAGTTTTCCTTTTTTGTGGCATCTTTGTCTGCTTTGGGTATCAGGGTGATATGTGCCTCATAAAAGCTATTTGGGAGTGTTTCTGTTTCTTCAATTTGCCGGAAGAGCTTAAAAAGAATTGGGACTAGGTCCTCTTTAAAGGTTTTGTAGAATTCACTGGTGAATCCATCTGGACCTGGGCTTTTGTGTTTGGGGAGACTTTTGATTGCCGATTCTATTTCCTCAATGGAGATAGGTTTGTTGAGGTATTCCAAATCTTCTTGTTGCAGACTTGGGAAGCTATAGGAATTCAGGAATTTGTCCATTTCTTCTAGGTTCTCTTGTTTTGTGGTGTACAGGCTCTCATAGTAATCTCTGATGATCTTTTGAATTTCTGTGGTTTCTGTTGTGATGTCCCCATTTTCATTTCTGATTCTATTTATTTGGGTTCTCTCTTTTCCTTTTCTTACAAGTCTTGCAAGTGGTTTGTCAATCTTGTTTATTTTTTCAAAGAACCAGCTTTTGGTTTCGTTGATCTTCTGGATTGTTTTTTGACATTCCATCTCATTGATTTCTGCTCTAAGTTTTATTATTTCTTTCTTTCTGCTTGGGTTGGGTTCCTTTTGTTGATCACTCTCTAAGATCTTAAGTTGTGAAGTCAGACTGTTTATGATGGCCTTTTTCTTCTTTTCTGATGAATGCTTGAAGAGCTATGAACTTGCCTCTTAACACTGCTTTCGCTGTATCCCACAAATTCTGGTAATTCGTGTCTTCAGCCTCATTTGTTTCCAGGAATCTTTGGATTTCCTCTTTGATTTCTTTTTATGACTTGCTGGTTGTTCAGCAGTTAGCTGTTTAGTTTCCAGGTACTTGGTATTGGTCTCCGTTTTTGTGTACAATTAACTTCTATTTTCAGTGCCTCATGGCCTGAAAAAATAGTTAGCACAATTTCTATCTTCTTGATTTTATGGAGGTATGATTTATGGCTCAGCATGTGATCTATTTTGGAGTATGTTCCATGTGCACTGGAGAAGAAAGTGTATTCAGCTTTTTGGGGATGAAATGCCCTGTATATGTCTACCAGCCCTCTTTCTTCCATCTCTTAAGGGCCAGTATTTCCTTGGTAAGTTTCAATCTTGTTGATCTATCCAGGGTTGATAGAGCAGTGTTGAAGTCTCCAACTACAATTGTGTTGCTGTCAATGTCTTCTTTGAAGTCTATTAGTAGTTGTTTCAGGTATTTTGCTGGCCCCTTGTTGGGTGCATATATGTTTAATAGCGTGATTTCTTCCTGATATATGCATCCCTTGACTATTAAGAAGTGACCTTCACTGTCCCTTCTGACCTTCTTCAGCCTGAAGTCTATGTTGTCAGATACCAGTATGGCTACCCCAGCCTTTTTGGATGAGTTCTTTGAATGAAGGATTGTTTTCCAGCCTTTTATTTTGAGCCTGTCTTTGTTCCGAATGTTCAGGTGTGCTTCTTGAAGGCAGCAGAATGTCGGATTCAATTTTTTGATCCATTGTGCCACTCTGTGTCTCTTAATTGGTGCATTTAGACCATTGACATTGAGAGAGATTATTGTCATGGTATTTTGTGCCATCTTTCTGAATAGGTTGGTTATTCTTTTCGGTTATGTCTCGTCTTATAGTAGATCTTTCAGTCCTTCTTTTTAAGGTTGGTTTTGATTTTACAAAGTTCCTAAGCTATTGTTTATCCAAGAAGTTGTATATCTGTCCTTCAAATCTGAGTGAGAGTTTAGCCGGATAAAGAATTCTTGCTGAGGCATTCATTTCATTAAGTTTATTTACTACATCCCACCACTACCTTTGGGCTTGGAGGGTGTCTTCTGAGAAGTCTGCTGAAAGTCGAATGGATGCTCCTTTGTATACAATTTCCTTCTTTGATCTTGCTGCCTGAAGAATTATGTCTCTGTCTATGGCATCCATTACTTTGACTAGGATGTGTCTTGGGGTCTTTCTATTAGGGTCTCTTCTTGCTGGTACACAACGGGCTTCTTGGATCTGGATGCCTTTTTCCTTTAACTCGGGAACTTTTCAGCCAGGATGTTTTTAACTGTTTTAATTTCCTTGGGGTTACTTTCCTGTCCCTCTGGGACTCCGATGATTCTTATGTTGTTCCGCCTGGCTTCATCCCATTGTTCTCTGTTTCGTTGCTGATCCATTTTCTGGTCTTTTTTCCATCTTATGTAGATCTCTGAGTGCTTTCTGCAGCTCATCTTCAGTCTCACTGATTCTCTCTTCCGCTGCTGTCATCCTACTGTTGAGAGCCCTGATTGTGTTTTTCCTTTCGTCTACTGAGTTTTTAAGCGATGATATTTCTATTTGCAAGGTTCTCATTTCTGCTCTCATTTCCTCCCGTAGTTTATTGACTGCCCTTTCAACTGCTTCGTTTATGTTCTCCTGTATTTTATTGGACATCTGCTCAATTTTTTCATTGAGCTCCTTAAACATCCTACCAGTTTCTTCTCTAATTGCATTGTCAGAGAGATCATGCACATCTCTATTCTTTTTGAGTCTTCAGGGTCGATTCCTTCATCTGTTCTTCGAGCTGGGGATCTGCGTTATTTCCCCCATGGTGTTGTGTTCAGGGATAGATTCCTCTGGTGTACTGTTTCTTTTTTCTTGAGTATTACCTTCCCTTGGTGTTGAATTTCCTAGTTTTTCTATTAATAATTGGCCGCGTTAGTGGCCTCCCGCCCACAGCCAGCCACACACCCCAGGGAGATTACCAGAGGTGGAGTCAGACCATTGTGAGAATTCAAAATGACCATTTACTTCTGCTTCCGCTCGGACTTCTGGGGGTTGTAGTTCCACCTTCTGCCAAGACCTGGGGCTCTTCCACGACCCCGGGAGCCCGCCCGGCCAGCTGCACACCCCAGGGAGGTTACCTGAGGTGGAGTCAGGCCGGTGTGACAGTTCAAAATGACCGTTTACTTCCGCTTCCGCTCGGACTTCTGAGGGTTGTAGTTCCACCTTCTGCCAAGACCTGAGGCTCTACCACGACCCCATGTGCCCACCCAGACAGCCGCACACCCCAAGGAGGTTACCTGAGGTGGAGTCAGGCCAGTGTGAGAGTTCAAAATGACCGTTTACTTCCCCTTTTATTCTATTTAAGGAGACAGTTGACAGCAAATAAAATACAAGGTTTAGAGTTAATTTTAATTTTGGATAATATTTTGCTGTTTTATGTTGACAACCCTGCTTTATAATTTTATAATACTGTTAGTGATAGAGCTTCATGAATGCAATATTCAACAACACATGCCCCCCACTAGAGTGTTGGATGTCTCCATCATTTTGTCATAGTCCCCTTCACTGCTATCCTACCTGAGCAACTATTTCCTACCACACACTTATTTCATTGCCATGGTAAGCTCAGCTTTGTAGATAAGTTTCTAGATCCTGTTTCTTTTTGGTCTTTTGTTATTCCCCAACTATGCTTCTTTATAGTCCACATCTGAGAGATGTGAGAGAAAAGATGTTTTTAAATAAACTTTCAAGAAGTACATTTGCAGTATTGGGAAAATACAGAAATTTTTTTTCTGAAATTTAAATTTTAGGTGTTCCAAAAGTCAGAGATACAGTTCATTGAACTGAATAGTTTTGAATGCCAGAGGCATGGGTTTGGTGTCAGTTACAGCAGTTGTGACTTCTGCACACTGAAGTAAAAGTTGCCCCAACCACTGGTTTACCCCCTCACCCTGATACCGACCCACAAAAACTGTGTTCTGACAGCCTTGCTAAATGAGATGGGGGGTCAAATGAGCAAAAGAAAGTTATCTCTAGGTCTTTGTTTCCGGGTTTGAATGATAAAAAAGCTAATTATAATTATTACAGAACATACATTTTACATAGAGCATTGCCAGAACTTCTGAATATTCATTAGTAAACAAAGTAAGCACATCACCTTTAACTTATCACCCAGATATAAAAAACTAGCTATGTAAATTCACCTACTAGCCTGTTTTCTAATTTTTTTTCATGTTTCTCCCTTTGTCTCCTCTTTCATCTGTCTCTCTCTATGCATCCTAATACACACACGCCAATTTCTTAAAGCAAAAGTAAGAAAAAAAAGAATTTATTTATTGATAAATTATAGAAAATTTAGCTTCACCTTTTATATAATTAAATAAAATTATATAAAAGCAATGATGTTCTTTAGAGAGGCATGAAAGTGTTAGGACTTACAATTCCAGCAATAATACAGAAATTTAATATAGTGCTTATGTCATGATATGCCTTGTGTAGATTTCTTTTGAGATCTTGACTTATTTAATTTTATTATGTATCTTTTGGGGGTCACATCCAGCAATGCTCAGGGGTTTCTCCTGGCTCTGCACTCAGAATTGCTCCGGGCGATGCTCTGGGGACCATATGGGATGCCAGGGATTGAACCCAGGCCTGCAAGGGCTGGCCGCGTGCAATGCAAATGCCCTATCCACTGGACTATCGCTCCAGTCCTCTTAATTTATTTCAGATTTTTAAAACAGTAAAATTTCATTGTTTGCAACTAAAAAGCTGGAAGTTTATTATGTAATTTTAGTTGTTTGGGAGTGGAGGAGGCACTTTGGCAGTGCTCAGAGAATATACCAGGTTCTGCTTTTAAGTATCACTCCTGGGACACTCAGGGGTCTATAAAGAGTGCCAGGGATCAAAACTGGGTCATCCATGTACAAAGCAAGTGTCCTACATGAAGTATTATCTCTCTCTCCCATTAGTGGCATTTTAAGGTTAAAAAATGAAATTTTTTAAGGTTTAAAAATGAATTCCTGGGCTCTTTATTACTTATATGCTAAATATTAAAGAATTTTGTGCTGAGGAAACATGCATGCTTTTTATATGTTAAGTCCTATTGTATTAGCATTTGGAATCATAATCTTTAGAAGGTAATCTGGTCATGCAGACAAAGCCTCAAGGAAAGAATTCAGTGGGTCCTCTGCATCCTCTTAAGAGGATGCAGAGAACCCACTGGTCTTACTGTGCCTTGTGAGAATGAAACAAGAAATATGAGCCCCTAAATAGGCATCAGCTATGCGAGCACTGCATCTCAAATTGCAGTCTCTGCAAATAGGAGAATTGACTTTCTAATGTGTATAAGTCATTAAGTTTGTGGTATTTTTTTGATGGCAGCCCAACTAATTAGATGTGTTCTCTTCAGATTTCCACACCTTATAGCTGTGTCTTTCACTTCCTCCATGCAACATACAAATTTATCGGAAAAATTTTACTAAAGTTATTATTAGTATAGTTCTATATGCATTATAGTTTTACAGTATAATGTGTGAATAGGTTAATAAAATTCTTGTTGTCTGTTACTTCTATTCTGTATATCTAAGTGTTGTCTCTATCTACATCCCACAGAGACAGTATATTTATTTTAATATTATTTTAATCTCCCCAAAGAGGACAATGGCCTTCGCTTTTAGTATAGTGGGTCCCAAATTACTGTTACTTAGTGAGTGTTTCTTGAAGAAACTAATTTTCTTATTTAAGTATTAAAATAAGTTTTCCATATCATTGTTTTATTAAATATTGCATCAAAACATCAAAACTTAATTCTCAAGTCTTAAAGAGGTTACAAGATATTTTCAAACTTCTACACTAATTATGAAAACTATGCTGTAGTTTTTAAATTTATGAAACTAAGTAATTAGTAAAGGTGTTTTGTAAACTGGAGATAACATTGAGCTAACACACTTGAAGGAAAAGACAACACAAACTTTCCATGCTTGGAGCTGCCATGTCTAGTTCTATAAGCTCTGCACAAAACTACCTTGGATTTCTACCATGCCAAATGTTTTGCTACTATGAATTATATACGATTTAAGTTCATTTGTATTAAAACAATATTCATATTTAAGTATAAAAAAGTCTTACGTCTTGGGAGAAAAAAATTCATACAATAAACCTTTTCTATAAAAGTTTATAAATTTGAGGGCCAGAGTGACACTACAGGAGATAAGGCACTTGCCTGTGGCCACTTCAGCTGACCCTGGTTCTATGCCCAGTAACTTGTGTGGTTTCTGGAGCACTACCAAGTATACTCTACAGTCAGTACAAGGGATAAAACCCTAAGAACCTCCCTCCACCCCCCAAAAAATGAGGTGAAATTGTCCCTAGGCTTGATTTGACAATGCAACTGAGCAGATCAAAATGCACAAGCATTTGTCTCAATATTATGAACTTTTGACACATTTTATCCTTATTCCAGGTGTCAGGTTTCTTCTCTTTAGAAAATTTATAATTGTAAATTCTTCCTCTGTCCCTCTCTCTCTGTAAATTTTTCTTAAAAGCTATTTTTTGACAGTTTTACAACACAAGAAAATCTTCTTAAGAGCATGGGAATCATGTCTTCAAAACAGTAACCAAAGGAGGCAGTCACCTTTGCCCAGTTTCTGAAATGGTAGAGCCTAAACTTGGAGGGTAGGTTGTTTTGTAATTACAAGCTACCTCCTGGCTTCAAAATATAAAATTATCATTCTTGTGAATCAAAACAACCAGAAAACTTGGTTTATGACTTATCCTCAACATTTTCTAGTTTCCACTATTTTTTACCAATTCATCTCATTCTTTTTGCCACATCTTTCTTTTCCCACTCTAGAAGTGAAAACAGCAGTCGAAAGAAATCTGTTGCTTTTATATAGGAACATGTTAATGAGGAAGAAATTAAGAAGATTGAATACAATAGGCAACAGCATTTAGCAGATAAAGAAGGAGAAAAATCAGTCTGAATGTCTAAAAATAAGATTTATATTAATATCAAACTTGGAAAGCATCTCTTTAAATTTATGCAACTGAATGTAGAGACAAACTAATACATAATACTAATGCATACACAATATACATAATACTAAAATATGAGGTAGAAATTTTTTCTTCTTGGGGCCGGAGCGATAGCCCAGTGGGTAGGGCGTTTGCCTTGCACTCGGCCGCCCATGCCAACATGGTTCGATCCCCGGCATCCCATATGGTCGCCCGAGCACTGCCCGGGTAATTCCTGAGTGCAGAGCCAGGAGAAACCCCTGAGCATTGCCAGGTGTGACCCACAAATCAAAAAAAAAAAGAAATTTTTTCTTCTTACTTCTCAGAAAAGCACAAACAGATTTTGAATAATACTTAATGAGGCTTTTGAAGGAGATAGAATAACAAATTAAAATGCACTCTAACTTTCATAATCTGGGATAGTACCTCAAGACTAAGAAAGACATCTCTGTCCTCGGTGGCTGTGGTATAGTATAGAAGGAATAGTAAACTTAAAACATGGATACAGTAGACATATGAAGATAGAGCAACTTTTCAAACTCTTCTCTATTGATTTGAAATAGATCATATTTTCCTAAAAAACATAATGCTAATGTTTCATTGTGATTTTTGTTTGCTTGTTTTGAAGTGTTGGCTGTTTCATTGTGCAGCTAAGGGTTTAACTCAGGGCCTCACCAAATTGACAAATAGTTTTGAATGATAGAAATGGCTCATGGGATTCCTTACCTATAATCACCTTACTGAAAGAGCTCTCCTCTGAAGGACAAGGATAACATAACCCCCAAAAGCTTCCAATATCTTGTATCTCCCCGATTATCTCTTTCCATCAAAAGAGATTTTTATGTCCCGTTTCTCCCTCTCTAAGCAATGTAACAAGGCAGTTAATATTTATTAGCTACTGGTTCCCACCTATCAGATCAAGGAACCAAATAAGACTGCTTCAAATAAGGTTTTGAATTTTTCCATTTTTACCTACATTAAAATAATTTAGCCCATGTATCTCAAACACCTTAGTAAAGCGTGTCTCTTGTTCAAAATCCTGTAAGTGGGGGCCAGAGTGATTGCACAGTGGGCAGGGCATTTGCCTTGCACATGATAGACCCAGGTTCATTACCCTGCATCCCATATGGTCCCCTGAACAGCATCAGCAGTAATTCCTGAGTGCAGGGCCAGAAGTAATTCCTGAATATTTCAGGGTGTGACTGTTGCCGGACTCCTAAGGGCCGCTGCATCTGCCCTGGATTGCCTCCCGCAAATCACTCCGTAGATAAGGGGGTAGTCTAAATGTGGCAGTTTATCCGACCATGTATGCTGTACTAGCTGGTATAAATATTCTCCCATGCTATCACAATCATCATGGGACTAGCTAAATCTTACCAGCATATTAGCCTGGCCACGTAGGACACCTAAGTAATTAGACCAGAGAGAAATGCTGTTTGCTTCCAAACAAACAAGCATGGCTCCCTGATATACTCAAAGGCAACTAAAATATAAAACTACAATGAAGTAGAGGAGACTTGTGAAGGCTTGGAGAAATATTTAACTGGTATTGGTGTTGGTCTTTGGTACAGTGACATGCCATCTCAGAAACCCCCTTCTCTACATTTCAAAAGGCATTCCCGGCTCAAAACATTAGCACAGTAAAGGCCCTAGGTGAGATGCAGGGAGGGATTACCTAAGGGCATTGGACCCTCCCTGCTTTCCATAACAATGGGAGGAAGGTCTGAGTTGCAGGGGGTATAAACTAGCCGGTTTTCACTCTCTGGCGCTTCTTTGGGGGCTATTGCTCGCTGTGAGCGTTCGCCCTGCTTGGAAGCCTTCTTCTCCTTTCCCAAAGCCTTTACACGTGGTGGCCGCCATCTTGGCCTACACGTGGCTGGGGTTCTAGCCTGGAATCCTAAGCACCGGGCTTGTCCTTTTGCTGATTTGTATGCCTGAACCTGTGATAAGTAAACCCTTTTAAAACTGCATCGGATTCCTGAGTGTTCATCCATTCCTCGCCGGCTCGGAGGTAGAAGGGAACTTCGCTTCCCGGCACTGTCGGGGACCCGACGGAGGGCCCCGACATGTGACCAAAAAGCAAAAGCAAAAAAAAAATCCTATAGGCTATACATTCTCATTCAGCGTAGAGTATGGCTTCTACATAAGGCCCATCTTTTAGAGGAGCTTTACCTGTGACCTGAACCTTTGACCAATTTTAGTATGAGATAAACAGATTATTTCTTTCCCCAGTCCCCGCCACATTTGGAGTACCCTACTAAAAAGAGAGAACAATAAGAACCAAACCAGGAGTAAACAGGATGAAATTATGAGTATTCCTACCAAAAGGGACCTAGGAGACCTATTAACTGGATAATCTAAATAATGGAACTCAAGAATATAATTATTTTAATACCCTATCCCTGTCATACCTTGCCACCTACTTTAAACTCAATGAAAAATTCTCATCTACACTTTCATTCACTTGTATCATTTGTCTTCCTGTTGTTCATCAATTTGTTCGAGTGGGCACCAGTAATGTCTCCATTCATTGGGAATCAGGCCCATTATTGTTTATACACCACGGGTAGCTTGCCAGGTTCTGCCGTGACTGGGGGTTCATCCCAGGGGACCCAGTCATTTTCTATGTCAGATCATCAACCATCTAGGGCCTATGGGGCAGAGCCCAGGGTGTAGACAAGCCTGTCTGTCACCTGCTGACAGAGCTGGGCACCACAGCCACACCTGCAACACCTAAATGGGGAGGTCACTTTCATTAAAAAGGTATAAAAGAGGAAAAGTTTCTGCCTTTCTCTGGAATCCTACTTAAGGTTATTCTTCTTATATTCAAAAGCTTCTCTGCTATCTTTTCTCTTAAATAAACCTTTTATGAATTTGAAAATATATATATGTATATAAACACACACACACACATATATATATATATATATATATATATATATATATATATATATATATATATATATATATATATATGTATGTATATATTTGTAACTCAATCTTGCCAGGAAGTAATTTGAGGCAAAGGTTACAGTGGCAGAGCAATCAATTCCTATTTGACAACATTAGATGAATTTAAAAAATTTAAACGAGCTCATTTTAAGTATAAAAAGAATCACCTCTATATCAAAACGTTATTGTTATTATGGGGGGGAGGATCACATTCAGTTGCATTTCTTTCTTGCTCTGTGCTCATGGATCACTGCTGTTAGTTCTCAGGGAAGCATATGTGGAAGACTGAAAAAGCATTGGCAGTAAGTATACAAGGAAAGCACCTAAACCACTATGCCAGCCCCTCAATATTTTTTAGAATAATTTTGATTTTCAAGAAAAAGATAAAAACCATTAAATAATAAATATACTTGATCTATTAACTTTATACATAATTTATATAGTACAGTATAGCTCAGCTTATTATAATAAAATTCAATTATACAGTTTATTTGGTTCAATGTTTATCAGATCGATCAGTTACATAAAGCAAAAAAAGTTAGAATACTCTGAAATATTTTTTAAAAGATAAACTATTTTTTTCAACAAGTATTATATTGGATCTTAAATCTCTATATAAATTCTATTTGAAATGCCAAATTATTACAAGAACTCCATCAACGTACATTTCTGATGAATTCTATATACCAACAGAGTGTTTTGAAAGGTTTACAATTTCAACAATTAAAAAAAATTAGAGAAATGCATACACTCACTGTTGTTGAATTTTGGGGTTTTTTTTTTTTTTGCTTTTTGGGTCACACCAGGCAATGCTCAGGGGTTTCTCCTGGCTCTGCACTCAGGAATTATTCCTGGCAGTGCTCAGAGGACTATATGGGATGCCGGAGATGGAACCTGGGCTGGCATGGGCCAGCCGCGTGCAAGGCAAATGCCCTACCAGCTGGGCTATCGCTCCGGCCCACTGTTGTTAAAATTTTAATCATATATTCTAAGTCACAGGGTTTGAGTATAATATAAAGGGGCCTAAAAGATGTCTCAATGAAATTCGTATGTGGGAGGCCCCAGTTTTATCCCTTTCACTATACAGTCATCCTTACACTGTAAGGAATAGGGTCCTGAAAGTTAATGGATATGGTCACAAGAGAAATGAATACATAAATAAGAAAAAATGTATTTAATATCTATAGCAGAAATAAAAAAGCAAAATTTTTTGTTTCTTTTTTGCCAAGGATATTATATATATGTATATATATATATATATATATATATAATAGAGAGACTATAATATATCTGTATATACATGTACAGATATATAATATATCTGTACATACATATAGTATACTATATATAAATAGTATAATTAGAGACTGCATACGTCTATATACATATATACGCTGCTAGGAAATACATGTTGTGACTAATGATATAGTATCTATGTATACATATATCATTATTCTCAATATGTATTTCCTGGCAGCTTTATTGCTCTACCAGAATTATACTGATATTTCTAGTTCTACATGTTCAACTGGTATCTTTTCTACTAGAGTCAATAAAAAAGTCATAAAGACCATACAGAATATATTAGAAATTGTAATTCTGACAATAGTAAACCAAAGAAAATTATTCATTATTACGAAGAGTTTTCTCAAGAAAATGTCTTTAAGGAAGCAGAAAAGATATTTTATGATTTAGTTATGTTTGTGCTACCATCCACCACTGATTAATATAAAATATTTTAATACAAGTGAAGTTAGCATATCATTTCAAAATTAATCAGCACTTTAATTCTCTCACTAAATCTCAGAGTCATTGTATTGTTACATAATACATTTCATCACTATTAATTTATAATTGTAATTATATCCACATTTATTGATTCTGAGGTTTATCATTATAATAAAAAATAGGAAAATCAGTGGGAAAAATCTTATGACAAAACAGAGATTGTAATGAAAAGTCAAGAATTCTGCCAACTTCAGATGAAAAAAAATACGTAAAGTTTCTATCCTGGAGTTTCCAGAAGTTTCTGCCAACTACAGGGTTTTAACCACTTAGGATTCTTTTTTTTTTTTTTTTTTGCTTTTTTGGGTCACACCCGGCAATGCTCAGGGGTTTCTCCTGGCTCTGCACTCAGGAATTACTCCTGGCGGTGCTTGGGGGACCATATGGGATGCCGGGGATCAAACCCAGGCGGCAAGGGCCGGTCGCATGCAAGGCAAACGCCCTACCCACTGGGCTATCGCTCAGGCTCCTTAGGATTCATTTTGAACTCTTACTATTGGAAACAAAGTTCCTTTTTGAAAAAAATTTTATTATACCACTGTGAGATATACAATTACAAAGATGTTCATAATTGGGTCTCAATCAGTGTTCCAGCACACATCCCTCCACCAGTGCCTAATTCCCACCACCAACGTCCAACATTCCCTTCCACCCACCCCAGCCTACCTTCAGATCAAGCACTTATTCTGTTCATCTCTTTCTCTCTGTCTCTGTCTCTCTCTGTCTCTGTATCTCTCTCTTTTTTTACACATTGTGGCTTGCCCAATAGACATTTAGGGTTTATCAAGTAAGTCTCTTTGTGTATATTCAATGGTGAGTTCTAGTCTGACATTACCATTTCCCACAATTAGTAGAACACTGGTATATATTTATATCCCATTAATGAATGCAGTCATTCTATAATGGTCCTTTTATTTCTGATTAATTTCATTCAGCATGATAGTCTCCATGTACATCCATTTGCAGGTAAATTTTATGACTCCATCTTTTCTGACAGCTGCGTAGTATTGCATTGTGTAGATGTTCCACAGTTTCATTAGCCAGTCCTCTTTTCTGGAGCATTTCTGTTGTTTCCAAATTCAGGCTTTCGTAAATAGAGCTGTGAAGAATATAGAAGTGCAAGTAGTGTTTCTGCTGGATGTTTTTGGGTCTCCAGGGTATATTCCCTAAAGTGGTATCACTGAGTCGAATACAAGCTCAATATATAGTTTTCAGTAGAATGTCCATATTGTTTTACAAAAGGGCTAGACCAGTCAGTACTCCCACCAACAGTGGATGAGAGTCCCTTTTTCTCCAAATCCCCACCAGCACCAGTTGTTCTTGCTGTTTTGGATGTGTGCCAGTCTCTGTGGTGTGAGATGGTACTTCATTGTTGTTTTGATTTGCATACCCTGACGGTTAATGATGAACAGCACTTTCTCCATATACCTTTTGACCATTCAAATTTCTTCTTTTTATTTTTTGAAGTAAAATAGATTTTATTAAGGAGGTTTTTAGGTGAGGGGGAGGGAGAGAAAGAAAGGAAAGAGTAACGCTCTCAAGGGAGAACGCAGGCTACTCCAAAGGCGGAGAGCTCAAGTAAAAGAGAGAGTACACATCTCAAGAGGGGAGATGCGGGCAACACACGTGCTCAGGCACCACATGTGCTTGGCCACATGGGCTCAGGCTGCATGAGTGTCCTTGCAGCATGTGCGCGCAGGCAACATGTGAGCCCAGGCAGCATGTGCGCCCTGTCCTTTGGTCAGGACGGCTTTTATAGATTTTCCCCAAGTTACTCCCATATGGGGCTTTAACCTTGGTTGCTAGGGCCTGTTGCCAAGGGGAGTAGACTTTGGGAGTGGTCTTCTTTGACTGGAATGTTCTGGGGTCTTCCTTGAGCTGGGTCCTGGGCAGGAAGGCTAATTCATCTCCCTCGGGAGATTTACATATGCCCTCCCCCAGGGATGTCATTTACACATTCCTTCTGGCCTTCCCTTCCCCCAGGGTCTATTGTTGATATGGTCTTATCAAGTTTGGTTTCAGGCTTTCAATCAGGTGTGGTTCTGGATCTCTTCTTCAGGAATTTTATTGCCATGTGGCCCCCCCCCCCCTGTCTGCCTGCCTACAACAATCCCCCTAGAGATTTCACCCCCTTAAATCTTTAAGGGAAAGTGGTCGAAGGTCGTCGGTCTTCTGTATTTGCTTCCTGCTGACAAGAGGGGCTTGTAGACCCTGCCTACAAGGGGTGAAATCTCCTTACTACCTTAGTTTAAATGGGGCCCAGGCTATGAATGAAGGTTAGACTCCTGAAGTTGTCGTCATCTGTAAGACAGAGACCAGATTAATTAGGCTAAGAAACATTACTTTGAAATGATTAGACCCTGAAGTAGTGCAAAGGTCCCTCTTTGCCCTAGTGAGGGCAGAGTGGTTTGCTGTGATGGAAAACACCAATGTTAAGGTAGAAACACCAGCGACCTCTCTGGCTTTTTGTACAATATAGAAAAACCTCAACTCTTTCACTGAAGGTTTTAATAGGAACAAAAGATAACTATACCCTGAACATTTGATCATTTGCATGAAGTTAAGTTGCCAAACCTTGAGATTTATTTATGGCACATGAAGCAGAGTTGAGTTCATTTTAACTGTCCTGTTCAGTCCTTTCCCATGGACGATTATTATTTACTAATGTTATTAAATCCAATACCCATGTTTTTTTCTTCTGCAGAGTTTTCTGGCTTAGAGGGAACATACACTGGGTGAGTTATTGGCACCATGATGGCTTAAGAATTAAAAGCTGTTAGAATTCTTATTCTTTTTAAATGACTGTGTGTTCTTATGAACTAAGAACAAATACTTAACCAATTTGGATCTAACTAGAAGACCCTTGGTCTATTAGCAGACTTTAGAGTATGTTTGCCTTTTAGCTGATGTTCCTGGTTGGACTGATGGCATGTATAACTTGAGTTCCCTTTTAAACTAGGCTGATTACCCACAGTTAGTAAAGCAAGTTCTATTTGGATTATCCAAGGGGTACCTTTTAAATCAAGCCTATTTGGATACATACATTTATTTGATTGCCTTTTGTAGCCAGAATTTGATTTTTACAAAAGTTATAGAAATATGGTTTTCTCTCCACCTTTGCTTTAAATTTGCCAAATGACTTTATAAACCTGACTTGTTCTTTTGCATAAACACAGCAAAACTGGAGAACTCTCCACTTAGGGTACCCCGTTACTACTAAGAAGTTTTGGGTATTGGCTAAGACAGAGCAGGCAAACACCAATCATGGTTTTGCCTTTACCTGTTATGTCAGGGCTACCCCAGGCTTGGCCATGAAGTTTAGGTTCCATGATGAGCTACAGGTGACCTCGGGCCTCTTTCACTGGGTTGAGCAGAGCATGACAACATCCCTCTTTGGGGCTGAAGCCATTCCCTACTGCAGCAGTTGTCCTTGTTGCATGGCCCAGGCAGTTGTCAGTTACCACAGATTGGCAGATTCCTCGTTCCTCACAGCAGAGATGATCTTCGGTTCTTCCTTCAGCTGGCCTGCCTCTAGGGTCTCCCTGAGGTTTGTAGGGTACTTGCAGCTGTACCTGTGATAACTACATGCTTCTGTCATTTAGTCCAATCCCTTTGACTTCTGTTTTCCTTGGAAGAGGGCCTTGGGGTCCCATACTGGCTTTCCTGTCTGCATGAGGGCTAGGCCCTATTACAGAGAGGAAATAATTTTGTTTGAGTTTATGCAAACCAACACAGTGCCATGAAACATCAAAAGACGTACTGAAGGTGTAAAGAGAGAAAAGCATATATTACACTTAACTCACAACGAAGTGCAATACACCAATTTGCTGTTGGAACTGCTTAAAAGAAGCATAAAGTCCTGTTGAAATAGAGCAGACAGTTTAACAGTATCCTGTGTAACTTATTTAACTCCATGTTAAACAAAACCCTAATTACCAATTTTTAGGAGTACTGTAACAGGAGTCCATACCATCTGTTTAATATCTTTTTCATAGATCTTACCAAAAAAGTACTTTTAGAAAAGAGTTTCAGGGGCCGGAGTGATAGCCCAGCGGGCAGGGGCGTTTGCACGCAGCCGGCCTGTGCCGCCCGGGTTCAATCCCGGCATCCCATATGTTCCCCGAGCACTGCCAGGAGTAATTCCTGAGTGCAAAGCCAGGAGTAACCCCTGAGCGTCGCCGGGTGTGACCCAAAAAGCAAAAAAAAAAAAAAAAAAAAGAAAAGAAAAGAGTTTCATAGTTTACTTAACATTTTCCGACCTTTTACAAATTTTTGATATTTATTCTGTCCTGTAACTTTTTTGTGAAAAAACTTATTTATTTCTTTTTTTTTTTTTTTTTTTTTTGCTTTTTGGGTCACACCCAGCGACGCTCAGGGGGTTTCTCCTGGCTCTGCACTCAGGAATTACTCCTGGCAGTGCTTGGGGGACCATATGGGATGCTGGGGATCGAACCGGGCCGGCACAGAACCCGGGCCGGCACAGAACCCGGGCGGGCACAGGCCGCGCCACGTGCAAGGCAAACGCCCTACCTCTGGGCTATCGCTCCGCCCCAGAATTTCTTTCTTTTTTTCACAGACATCTTTATCCATTATCTTTTGTTACTTAAAATGCATTATTTAGACTTCTTATAGTTACACCCTAAAGGTATTAATTTTCTTATTTTACAGAGCTTAGTACCGGCTGATCTTTTAAGAAGTTTGGAAACACTTTGCTAATTATTTTCACTTAGCATGACAAGCTACTTTAAAAGCATTAATTTTATATTTTAGGAGAACATAAACAATGCAAAGTAAAATACTCAAAAGATTACTACCAAGAAACAGTTACTTTACACTTGTGAATAACCAATTTTCGTGAAACACAGACCTTTTTTGACTTAATTGCAACAGTTTTTGTACCTTAGTTAATTTTGCAAACAGCCTAATTTTTTATTAGAATTTGACTAAGGCTTATAAGGTAAAGCTTTGGACAATTTTACAAAGTTTTTATTTTTTTCTTCCCTGATTTTGACTTTAGCTTTTACCTTTCCTTAACAGCACAAGTTTTGCCACTGAGAGAATTTTAGGCATCAGGAACCCTTAAAAAGGTTTTACAATTATATATCTTAATCCTTTACCATAAGATTTAGATTGAACACGTTCATTTCTCCTGCTGCTGAACACTCAGTTTAGAACACATTGCCTATCCCTGGCTTAACAATTTGCTTTTGATTTTAACTTGGTTTTATTTAACACTTTAATGTTTCACACAGACAAGACAACTCGCGAACAATTGGTGGCCACCACACACGCACGTGCACACATGCACATATACAGTTGATTGATCGATCTTTAGTTATAATCTGACCCTTTTGGAAGGGTAGAGGAAACTGATAGACTGAGAAAGGAAGGGCAGTCCCCCAGGGCTACCTCGCCCTGCATTTTTCAGCCTGCACCAGCCTCTGCCTTTTTTTTTTTTTTTTCCTACATGAAGCATGGGTCAAGAAAGCACTTTTGTTGAAAAAACCAGCCACCTAGATTTTGGCCGAATTTAGTTGTAAACCTAATGCTACTATATTTAGCTTTCCTAGTTTCTAATTCCTAGTTCCAAGTCCTGAATGCACCTTAGTGGCTTTTGCTAACTAGAGGCATAGTAAAGAAAGTTAAAATTAGTTATGATGTTTAGTCTTTGGAGATAGATGTTAGTGAGGACAGGTTAGGCTGTAAAAACCTGTAAATTGAATTACTGCATTAATGCCCTTTTGAAATTAATCACTACATTCGTGCCTTCTCTGGTTTGATAATTCTGTACTGGACCTGTTAAGGAAAACTGCTGTTAAGCCTACCGGTAATTAAGGTTACCAGCCAGTGCTCATCTGCGCAGGTCCTGGTGTGCTTTTGCTTTTGCGTGCAACAATTGGACAAAATTATTAGTTATTTCAGGTGAACTTAAAGTAAAGGTTAGAAATCGAACTTCCTTTATAAACTTGAAGGATCTCCCCAAAATGTCCCTAGCTGCTTGCGTCACTGAAGCTTATTGAGAAGGGCACTTGGACCTTTACTCTGCCAGCTTCTTTCCCAGCCACTTTCCCTAGGGAAACTCCTGGGTGGATCCAGCAGGTCTGGAATGACAAGAAGCTCAGCTTTAAGCACACCCTGCTCGGCTGGACCTTGGGGGAAAGATAGATAGATGCCTGAGCTGCGTTAGACCACAGTGGGCAGTGGGCTTCCCTGCAAGTACCTTTTGCT
>JAJIBD010001196.1:55000-69548 GCA_021461705.1 Cryptotis parvus
CCAGAGAAAGGTTGAGAAACAAACACTGGCTTAAGCAAAAGATTTTTCAGAGTTTGGGTGACTAGAAATAAAAGATCAGATGACAACACAGTTTTTCCTAGTATCATTTCTTGCCTTGTGGATGGCTTCCTTCTTACTGTGCTTTCACATGGCCACCCCTTTGCGTGTCAGAATCTTTCCTTCTAATAAATATACCAGTTATGCTAGATTAGGACTCAAACCAATGACTCTAATTTAACTACCTCTTTATAAGAAGCCCTACTTTCAAAATATAGTCACATTAAGAGGTACTACAAGTTAAAATTTCAGCAAATAAATTTAGGGAAAAAAAACAATTCAACTACAGAAGTGATGATCTGTTTTCTCTTATATTCTGCAATGTAACAGCAGACAAATAAATAAATGGGTTGAGTGAATGTTTTACATGCAGGACACCTGGATTTGAACCTTGGCATAGTGTGATTCGCTGACAACACTGATAACAATGCTAAGCATTGATCCAGGAGACACTGCCAAGTACAACTGCATGTCACTCCAAAACAAACAAAAAATCATGCAATGCAACTTGTCAAAATCTTCTGCTGTATATTTCTGATTATCTTCTTTATATGTTGTATGTTATCATCATATGGAAATAATTACTTTATATTAAAATGCATATATCTATGAATATAAATACCTATTTATACTTGTCAGATATTCTAATGCAGGTAGGCTGTGTCAAGATAATTTTGAAATCTTGATTCTGTACATACTGGATTTTATATTTCTGTGCCTTTACATGTATGTCTCTAAGTATGTGTTCATCTTATCTACTTATTATATTCTATAATAGAGATTAAAATAAACTGCTTTTTATTTTCCTATAAAATTATCTCGCTTAATTAAGCAAATAATTTACTTAAGTAAATGACTCATTTAGTGAATATGAGTGAATGTCCAATGAAAAATGTATATTGAAACTGGTTCTTTTAATAAAAGATCTCATTCTGAATGAATGCATATGAATAAAAAGCAGAGAGCAAAGTTAAAGAATTTAGTCAAAGTCACAATTGGAGTTAAAACACAAAAAAAGAAAGTCCTTCTAACACTCTATAACATCATTTTATTGCTCTCTGACTATAACTATGATAATTTAGGTATGTAATATAAAAATGCCACTTTTCTTGAATTTCCCTTTCCTTTGGAACTTCTACCACATGCATTTCATGAACATTAATTGTCAGAGATTTCCCAGGGAGATTAAAGCTCCTCAGAATAAAGGCATAAAGTAAAATCAAGTAATTGTCAGTATTACCATTATTATTCATTAAGTATGTCAAATTGTTTTCAAGACACTGAAAAACAGTATCATAGTCAGCAATATAGTAAATCAATTAATATTTAAAAAGTATGTAAAAATTGTTTCCCCTCAGGAACTTACCTTTCATGAATTAATTTACTAAATATAAATATTAACACAGTACTCCATGCATAGCAGTGAACTTAGAGTTTCCAGATAACAAATAAAGTCTAAATGAGTCTTTAGGCACATATAGATTTGTCTTCACATACAATGCTCCAAAGCCAGAATTTAATGCATTTAAAGCTCTCAGCTTCCCATCTGATGTCTTAAATAATTGTATGTCACTACCTGAATGGCTACATGAAATCACGCTGATAGTTTGTATAAGCATAAAATTGTTCAGTATCTTTGTTAAAAAATACATAAAGTTCAAAATGACGGTTTACTTCCGGTTCCGCCTCGGAATTCTGGGGGTTGTAGTTCCACCTTCTGCCGAGACCTGGGGCTCTACCACAGCCCCAGGCGCCCGCACACACCCCAGGGACGCTACCTGAGATGTAGACAGGCCGGACAGACCCGTAGACCTATGGAATAGAACTGAGTATCCTGAAACGCACTCACAAATATACACCACTTAATCTTCGATAAAGGAGCAAAAAATGTTAAGTGGAGCAAAGAAAGCCTCTTCAACAAATGGTGCTGGGAAAACTGGGCAGCTACTTGTAAAAAAATGAACTTAGACCTCCTTCTAACGCCATGCACAAAAGTAAGATCAAAATGGATTCTACATCTCGATATCAGACATGAATCTATAAGGTACATCGAAGAAAACATAGGAGAAACGGCTCTACGACATCGAAACGAAAAGTATCTTTAAAGACGACATACCACTGACCAAGCAAATGGAAGCAATGATAAACAAATGGGATTATATCAAATTGAAAAGCTTCTGCACCTCAAAAGAAACGGTGACCAAGATACAAAGGCAATCCACAGAGTGAGAAAGGATATTCACCCAATACCCATCTGACAAGGGGTTAATATCCAGGATATATCAGGCACTGGTAGCACTCCACAAGAAGAAAACAGCCAACCCCATCAAAAAAATGGGGAGAAGAAATGAACAGAAGCTTCCAAAAAAGAAGAAATTCGAATGGCCAAAAGGCATATGAAAAAGTGCTCTTCATCTTTAATCATCAGGGTGATGCAAATCAAAACAACAATGAGATACCATCTCACCCCACAGAGACTGGCACACATCCAAAACAGCAAGAACAACAGGTGCTGACGTGGATGTGGGGAAAAAGGACTCTCATCCACTGCAGGTGGGAGTGCCGACTGGTCCAGCCCTTTTTGGAAAACAATATGGGCATTTCTCTGAAAGCTAGATATTGAGCTCCCATTTGATCCAGCAATAGCACTCCTGGGAATATACCCGAGAGACCGAAAAACACATAGCAGAAACACTATCTGTACTTCTTTATTCATCTCTGCGCTATTTACTATAGCTAGAATCTGGAAACAACCTAAATGCCCGAGAACAGAGGACTGGCTAAAGAAACCGTGGTTCATCTACACTATGGAATACTATGCGGCTGTCAGAAAAGATGAAATTATGAAATTTACCTGCAAATGGATGGACATGGAGTCTATCATGCTGAGTGAAGCTGGTCAGAAGGAAAAGGACAGATATAGAATGACTGCATTCATTAATAGGATATAAATAGATACCAGTGTTTTACTAAATATGAGAAATGGTAATGGCAGACTAAAACTCACCACTGAATATACACAAAGAGACTTAAGTGATAAACTCTAAATATCTGCAGGGCTAGCCACAATGTGTAAAATAAGAGGGAGAGAGATGCAGAGACAGAGAGAGAGATAGAGAGAGAAAGAGAGGAAACTGGGGTACCTGCTATTAAGGCGGCCTTGGGGCGGGAGGGGAGGGGGTACATTGGTAGTGGAAATGGGGCACTGGTGGAGGGATGGGTGCTGGAATACTGTATTACCAAGAACCAATTATGAACACCTTTGTAATTGTATGTTTCACGGTGGTATAATAAAAAAATTAAAAAAATAAATATCTAAAAAAAAATACGTAAAGTTTGAATTTCAACCTTAAGCATGATAACAAACAGAATTTCTAATATTTTTTAGATTTTTCTCTCAGTGCTGGTTTTGCATATTACTCATCAGTGCCATAAATTCTATAAAATTATTTTTAATTATTTTATTAAAATATTTTATATAAAATAACTTGGATGATATTGGTAT
This sequence comes from Cryptotis parvus, assembly GCA_021461705.1. Classification (NCBI taxonomy): domain Eukaryota; kingdom Metazoa; phylum Chordata; class Mammalia; order Eulipotyphla; family Soricidae; genus Cryptotis; species Cryptotis parvus. Next base: position 58,563 of record JAJIBD010001196.1, read on the forward strand.
CTTGAATTTTTGTCACCTTAAAAAAGTTAGATAATTTTAAAGAACTTGGATGCAAAATATATTTGCTTGCCTAATGCATCCAATGATTCTGGAAACTGATGTATTTATATTTTCAAATACCTGAATATTGTTCCTATGAACATAGCCAGATTATTATTTACTAATAAAAATAACTATTCATAGAAATTTCTAAAATTTCTATGCCTAATTTGTGAAATACATAATTTGCATTCAATTTTGTTATATGTGTATAGCTCCAAAAAATTTTAAATTATAAATGAAAACACTTCTAGCTGGCCAGCCTGACAATATTAATTTTAAGATAAATCTCTAGAGTATTAATAGAAGTTATTATGTATTTCATGTACTTATGAAGGACATGAAATTTAAGTTATTTCATGTATTTGTGAAAACAACAAAAAATATACAATTTTTCTCATAGCTTATATAAAATTTAAAAATAATGTGTGGGCAATGATGGACTTACACATGCAGAAATGTAATATTTGAGACAGGAGCTATAGTATAGCAGGTCAAATGCTTACATGGCACACAATTGACCTGAATTCAATCCCTGGTTCTCTATATGATTACCCGAGCCCATCAGGAGTGATCCATGAATGTGGAACTAGTACTAAGTCCTGAGCATTTCAGGGCCCCAAAATCACCCACTCAAAAAAAGAAACAATTTTATTAATAATGTAAGAAATGATACGATACGGTAGAACTATTATTTTAGCTAAGAAATATATATAGAAGGCATCAGTAATTATAATTGTTATAATTTTATATTAATAGTAGAATTAGGAAGTATAAGATTATAGCAATTGCACCACAAAAAGGAACAAAAAAAATAGTACCATAAGAGTAATTTTTCCAAATGATACTGTTTGTGGGTGCTCTACAATGATGCAAGAGATGGTAGTAGCCAGGATGAAATTGAAGAGAAGTTGTGAGGAAGGGGAATATTCCTCATTTTTTTATTAAAAGATCTATTTCCAGGGGCCTACAGAGTAATTATTTTTCTTAAAATGGGGTATGGAGCCACAGTAATTTGGAAACTACTGATACAGGATAATATTTCAATGTATCAATGAAATCAAATTACTATCTACCTTAAGATAATTCTGTTAAGTATAGAGATATTTAGTGAGCCTTAAAAGGGTCATTATTAGATTCACAACATAATATATTTTATATATATATCATAAATTATATATGATATATATCATATATCATCTAACTATATATGATATATAATAAGCAATATATCCCTGCTGCGTTTGACTCTTTTTTTTGGGTCTCAGTCATATATTGTTCCAGCATCCATCCCTTCACCAGTGCCCCATTCCCACCACCAATGTCACCACAGTCCCCCTCTCCCAGCTCCAGAGCAGGCATTTCTTCCTTCTCTCCCTTTCTCTCTGTCTTCTTCATCTTCCCAATCCTTATTATACCATGTGATATATAGAATCACAAGGATGTTCGAATTGGGTCTCTACAATACAGTGTTCCAGAATCCATCCCTCCACCAGTGCCAAGTCCCACCACCTAATACCCAAACACACCAACCCAAACCCTGCCTGCCTCCATTACAGGCACATTTTACTTATCTATCTCTTTGTCTATGTCCCTGTATTTCCCAATCTCTCTTCTATTACACTTTATGGCCTATCCTATGGATACTAATAATATGATGTATCTATCTGATTATTTAATAGTGAGTTCTATTGTGACATCATAATTCCTCATTCCCCATAACCTCTCCAGTTTGATGCAAATAGAATGATTATTGAAGTGTACAGTGAGAAAGGTCCTGAAAGGACCTGGTGCTACAATACATTGAGTCAAAGATTAAAGCGGTGGCAGAGCTGCTGCGCCGCGCAGCCTTGCATCTGGAGTCTCTGTCTTGCGGAGGTTGGCTGTGGTGGCTGGAGCTCAGGGCCACATCCACTGGGCCCGGAAGCTGGGGACTGAGTGGAGACCCTCAATCCTTGCTCCGGAGTCCAATAGGCACAGCCGCCTGCATGGCGAGCAGACCCTAGGAGCTACGTAGGACACGACCAGGTGCTGGCCGAGGCTTATACTTTTCCCCAGGAACTCCATAGGGCCGCTCACCACGAGGCCGAGCTGCGCAGCCTTGGGCGTTTGACTAAGATTTATAATCTTTCTTAAAATGAATACCTAACTCTCAGCCACGGCATCAAGTCAGACAAAATCTGGCATCCTGTTCAGTTGTTCTTTCTTCTTAAATTTTTTTATTTTAAAAAAATTTATGTAATTAAAGAGCCATGATTTAAAACGATATAATATAACATATTATATATTATAATAAGTAACATATATATCACTGTCTTCCCATTCATCATCGATTTGCTCGAGCGGGCACCAGTAACATCTCCATATGACCTGTCTCATGCAAGTAGAGCCCAAGGGCACCTGCTTGCTCCAGGAACATAAAGAGACTCAAACCATTCCATCAAGTCATGGTAATGAGGTCTATAATTGTTACTGGTATTTGGCATATCAAATATGACACGGGTATCTTGCCAGGCTCTGCTGTGTGGGTAGCATTCTCTTGTAGTCATCTAAAACTCTAGCATTTATTGATGAACTGCGCAGCCGCTTGCAGCCGCATGAGCTGGGCTGTGATAGGCTGGTCTGCTGGGTGGAGTTCTGACGAGGATGAAGACCAGACTTGGAAAATGGAGGCCCTCATGGAGTGGGGTGTCGTCTGGCTTGTTGTGAGGCTCTGCTGGGGTGGCGGGCCAGGGCTAGAACCTGCCATCCCTCCTGGGCGCCTCATGAGCGGCTCGGCACAGTGAGAGCCAGTAGCAGCTCTGCCCCATGTCTTCTGTCTCTAACGCATATATAAATATATATATGTTTATATATATATAACATATATATGTATATATATATATATATATATATATATATATATATATATATATATAATTAGACTAACCTTCGCTTGCTGCTCAGCCACTCCAGGTGAAGCCTGACTTTGGCTAATATAACTGGGCCTAATCCAGAGCAGCAAAGCCCCCCCCATACCATCTATGTCCCAAAAGCCTCTACACCTGACCTGCACCACATAAATGTGTCCAGACTATGCCTCCTATAGACGAACCGCACGATCTCCGTAACACATTTCTAGAGCGGCACCATATCCCATATGCCTGCCAGAGAAAAGTACGGCTTGCTAGAACAAGAGCCTCAACCTTATATAGCATGGATGACCTAATATATACTGGCTTGGCAGCAAACAACACGACAGCTGCTAGGCTTGCCGCGGGAGGCATATTATTTAAACACCTCCAAATAAAGCATTTATGATGAACCGCGGCCGCCCGCGGCCGGCTATGGGCTGGCGGCTGGGTGGAGTTCCTGAAGAGAGGAAGTCGGGATGGAAAATGGCGGCACCCTGGGTGGGTGGGGCGCTGGCCTGTTGTGAGGTTCTGCGGGGTGGTGGGCCAAGGCAGAACCCACCGCCCCCGACGCTCGAACAGCTGGGCCGGAGAGCAAGGAACCGCCCCCCTGGCATAGAGGACAGATATATCAAACAAATTAATGCTACTCACAATTATTCTTCTTGACATTTGGTGAAGATAGGCAGAGAAGAAAGAGTAAATACAGCCTAGTCCTCCAGACTTTTCCAGGGAGTCTAATTACAAAGACTCACCCCAAACAGCAAGAACACACACAAAAAAATGTAGAGAACACGTGGCGCCCCACCAAGTTCAATGAGTGTAAACAGCATCAGTGAAGACATAAATGACATCACAAAATCCTTCATATTTTTATTGACACCATGATGAATTCAATGTGTTCAAAGCGATAGCACAGGTGGTCAGCAAAGCACAAAAAAGTATCAGTCAAAATAAACTTAAAGAAAAACATGATGAGAAATGAAAATCATGGTGGTGACATTAAAATTCAATAGATGGGTGAGAGTGACAGTACATTATGTAGGGGGTCTTATTTTGTGCAGGGTCAACCAGAGTTCGATCCCCAGCACCCCATAATGGCCTTCCCTGAGGACAGAAGAAATTATATCTGAGTACAGATCCAGGAGTAGTCCCTGAGCACTGTACTAGGTGTGGACAAAAAATAAACCCAAAAAATTTAATATAAGCTCTAAATAGCAGAATAACAGAAGCTGAGCAATAGCTCAAGAATCTCCAATATGGACAATAAGGAAAATAGCTGAAAAAATGAACCACCAGAATGAGTTTAACAAAAATCGGGAGGAAGAAAATGAGAACAGTTCAGGTTCAGGGCCTCAAATACCTTGTATGTGGAGGCTATTGCTGTTATCCAAACACGACTCAAAAAACCAACATAACAATAAACACACTCTTCCCCTTCCTGGCCAACTCCCAACCCTCAGCCCTTCCCAGAACCCAACCACAAGGCTAATCATGGAAACCCGCGGGCAACCTTTATCACCTCTATCTCCATTTTACTAACAACAAAATTTAAAAACTATTCTACCACCCCTGACACTCTTAACATTCAAAAACAGGTTCTTTTTAAGGATAAATCCCAAAAATTTCTGATCTAACTATCCACCCCCAAAAGTCCTAGGACATTTCTAGTCTCCTACCTATTATCACTAAGTTGTTTTTAAAAACTAAACCGTACTTTTTCACCAACTTCACCTTTTTAGTTTGAATAGAATAGGTTTCCACTCTTTACCGGCCGCACCCAAACATTTTCTTTTTCTTCACCAAGAAGCTTAGACCACCCTACAACTATTCTCATATCTACTCCCCACTTTGACATCTATAAAAAACTTACTTACAACTCCTTTCTTTTTTAATATTTTAACCACCGTAACTAAAAGAAACCATTGCCACACCCCCCCCCACCCCCCCCCACCACACCCCCCCCCCCTCCCCACCCCCCCTTCTTATTCTCTTCCCCTCTCTCTCTCTCTCTCTCTCTCTCTCTCTCTCCTCCCTTCCAGAGTATGGATTATAGAACATACATTAAGAGGTTGGCATGTGTATCCTTTTGCCTCTATTTAATGCTCAGTTCTAGGTTGGCATTAGTACCCTCGACAATTATTAGCACACTGTTCCATTTTCTGTCTTACCTAATCTCTGACTCCCACACGTTTGTGATAATTTCCACTTTTGACAAGACCTCCTGATATATGTTTCCTTTGACCTTGGTTTTGTTCATATATGTATATATATATATATATATATATATATATATATATATATATATATATGCCATGCAAATAAATGCAGTCATTCTGTATCTGTCTCTCTCTCCTTCTGGCTAATTTCGCTCAACATAATCTTCTCCATGTCCATCCATTTATAGTCAAATTTTATGACTTCATTTTTTTCTAACAGCTGCATAGTATTCCATTGTGTAGATGTACCAAAGCTTCTTTATCCAGTCATTGATTTTCGGGCACTCTGGTTGCTTCCAGATTCTGGCTATTGTGAATAATGCTGCTATGAACATAAAAGTAGGGATGGTGTTTCCGCTGCGTATTTTTGGTTTCCCAGAGTAGATTCCCAGGAGTGGTATGGCTGGGTCAATTAACATTTCTTTACACTTAGAATTTTTCCATTTAAGTTTAAAATGAATAGAACTTTATAAAATTTGCATTTCTCAACAAGTTATGAATTTCAGCTGAGAAAATCACTATCACTATCTTCCCGTTAATCATCTATTTGCTAGAGCGGGGCACCAGTAATATCTCCATATGTCCTGTCTCATGCTAGTAGAACCCAAAGGCATCTGCTTGCTCCAGGAACATAGAGAGCCTCAAACCATTATAATAGGTCATGGGAATGACCTAATATAAATGTTACTGGTATTTGGCATATCAAATACTACACAAGCAGCTTGCCAGGCTTGCTAGCGGTCGCACGACTGGGCTGTGATAGTCTGGTCTGCTGGGTGGGATTGTGACGAGAGGGGAAGTCCAGATGTGGAAAATGGCGGGCCCCACGCAGTAGTGGAGGGTGGTCTGGCTTGTTGTGATGCTCTGGTGAGGTGTCAGGCCAGGGCTAGAACCCGCCATGCCTCCCGGGCGCCTCCAGGAGCAGCTGGGCATGGGGAAAGCAAGGAGCAGCTCTGCCCCATGTCTGAGAGTTAGACCATGCCAAGGTCTAACTCTCAGCTGAGAAATAACTGACTTATTCACAAGCACTACTTAGAACTTTATTCCTCCTCCTTCCATGTAATTCACACACAAATACACATACACACATAATTTTCTATATTGACAAGACTTTAGAGTTCTGCCTTACTCCCATCTGCTATAAATTGCCCCACAATTCATAAAATGAAATCCTGATGCCCTCATGTGTATTATAAGATGGGACTAATGACAGTGGTGCCTCCTTGACACTAAACCACCCATGTTCACTAGCTCACTGCTGGAAGGACAATTATTTGAGAGACAAAATATGAAAGAAAAATAAACTTCATTCGGGTGCTGGTAACCTGAGTTGTGGGTGAACTTCTTGTTTCCCCAAAAATCCATCTCACACTGTACGATTTATAAAAGGCTGATAGGGAAAATAAGAAGAAATGTATGGTAATGGGGTCAAAAGATAAATGAATTCTAACTCAAGATATACATGCAGCTGACTATAATTAATGACCACCTCAGACGATCGTGGTCTGTTCTTTTGAAAAACTGAGATAATGTAAACAGCCATCCATCTCTAGGTTCTACATGATAACCAGAGGACCTAGTGCCTTCTACTTTCCTCTCTACCCATAAACTGAACTGGTTTAACACCCCCAAAAACCTGCCCCTTTATTTGGTGCCTGCTAAGGGGAGCAGGTTTGAGGGTTGAGTGGAAAACTGTCACTCTTGGTGGAGGGATGGTCACGCCTGTGGTGAGATTGTTGTTGTAACTTTGAATGCCTGATTGCCTGAAACAGCAGTTTATGTTATGAACTTTGGAAATTATGGTGTTTAAATTTGAAAATGGATTTGCATATTAATATTCTGGGTTTAAAGTGCTTTTGCATGTGGTATTTCATTTGATTTGAACAACGTGAACTAAATTCTGGGATAAATCAAGAAAAAGTACCCATTTACCAATAATATTTTTATTTTTGTGGTGAAACATAGCTAAAAGTCATTTTATGTCATGTGTTTTATGAAGAAAAATAATGGTTTTTCTTCCAATATTCAAGAGGGTCATCAGATCATATGCTTAACATTTAGCTAGTATAGATTTATGTCTGACCTAAGTTATTATAAATGTATGAACTTTTTTAGAAAAAAGCAATTTCTATTTGCAGTTAATCAAATGAGTTATTTCTTTAAGATAGTATCCTAGCAACTTCAGACAGAACAGGAAGTCCCTGCTGATCTTAGAAAGAGATTTGTTTATCACATCTCCATATCTAAATTTTGAATGTGCTTCAAAGTGTGGCTTTGATCAAACAACTATCATAACTTTTTGGTATAGAACTAACAAGGTTGTAAAAGCTTTATTTCACAACTTCTGAGTTTGAGATAGACAGAACCATGACCATAATTTATAATAAGCAGGATTATTTGAAAAATATTGTTATAAAGCTAAATCTCTCAAATAAATTCAAACAATTTATCAATAATGAAATATTAACTAAATAATTTCAAATCTTCTGGGTTGACAACTAAGCATTTTTTTTCACTTTCCAGTTTTTAAATAAATGTACTCTGACATACAATCTGCCACCTACCTCAGTCCGTGGCAGATGAAAGGATCCAAGGCACTATTATGACCTTCAAACCTATAGAAAACCAAAGCCTATTTCCTTTGCTTTGTACTTCTCTTTCCTTCTTTGCACTATCAATAATTACTAAGTGTAGTAAAGATCACTAAAATTAGTTTAGCCTAATGGAATAGTACAAAACTTTACAATTATAAATGATAAAAAGGAGATTTAGTTAATAGTCTTCTAACTTTAGCATACCCATAATGGGAAATTATTTCCAAAGCAGAGGCAATAAATACAAACAAGCAAAGTCAAGATGCCAACTGACAAGGATACTAAAAAGTTGTGTATATTGATTCCCAAACATCCTTTCTCAATAAAATGTGAAAAAGTAAAATAAGTTAAATTACACTGCAACCCTCAGAATGATAGCTAACGAAACCTCATATTTTATTGGTTATAAGCCTACCTGGTGAAATTATACTCAGCCCTCCTGTGGGAGTGCCAGTATAAAATACTCAATAGTAATTAAACAGTAAATTTCACATCTATCATTGACATAGGCAGGAAAAGCAAAGAAGATTATTAAATTGAGGTGATAATTGCTCTGGTTTTTATTGCCTTTAAGAGAACTTAAACTTAATCAGCCCTTCAAGTGTCTCATTATTTACATTGATGAAAAAATATTAAATATTAAGAGAAAATGCCAAGAGCTCTACAGAAAGCTAAGTAAAGATGTATCTATTCATATCAACTCTGTTAAATCTAGTTAAGTGATACCAAACAATAAGGAAAGGTCTATGAAAATATACTAATTTACTTCACTATTCTTAATTATTGAGCACATTCATATAACTTCACTCCTCTATAACTATGTATGCAGAGAAATGACATTAAAAACCAAATTACAATTAATACTCTACAAAGTACAAAGCAGAATTTTAATGGAAGCAAGGTTGTGGGGAGAGTGTGTTGCGTGATAGTCCCCATGTTTGATCACCTTATTTCCCTGTTATTTTGAAAACCAACAGACCTTCTCCCAGGAAATAACCTGGGCTTTTGTTTGTTTGCTTGCTTTGTTTTTACTTTTTTGGTGACATCAGCAATAATCAGGGGTTATTGAGTAGAACTTGGCTCTGCACTCAGGAATTACTCCTGGTGGTGCTCAGGGAACCATATGGGAGACCAGATAATATGGAAAAAAAAAGCTTCAAGAATTTTCCATTATATTTTTTTCTGTAACACACTGAAATATATTCAAGGGTTACTCCTAGCTCTGCACTCAAAATTTACCCCTGGCAGTGTTAAGTACCATATAGGATGCCAGAGATAGAATCTGGGTTCAAACTAAGACCTAAGCAAGTGCCCTACCTGCTGTATTCCACCCCTACATTTTTTCAGTAAATTATATTCTAAGTAGCTTTTTTTAGTTAATTGAATATTAAGTAAATGAAATAATGCTGGTGTTTTATCAAAATTATATATACATATATATTGTTTTAAGATAACACTTAGGACATTCATTTTTAGTTGTTATATGCAAAGGGTTTAAAACTTTGACTCCCATGTTCACAACAAAATAAACTAAATAAAACAAAATAATCAAACATCCTTTTCTAATTCATCAGATAATAGTTTATTCAACAAGCTGCTACCCTAAGTCTAAAGAGACAATTGAAAAGAATTATATGATGTATCTCATTAATACAAAAGCGGCCAGAAGCATTAAGTAAAATCAACAGAACAATGTTTTTAAACTCACTACTAAGCTGGTCTCAGCTAAGAAAAAAAAAGACTGAGCTTTAAGGTGAGTCAATTGAAACTTTCAAAAAGAGAGATTAAAAATGAAGCAAAAAATAAACGTAAAAGTTCAAGAATAATCAGTAACATTGGCACCATTTCATACATAATTTTTTTAAAAAATCACTCTGGCTAAGGTGCCAAGAAAGAATGTGAGTGAACAATGATTAAAGTCTGGAAACCAATTAGTAAACTATTTCAGGAATCTAGGACAGAGATTATAGAAACCAGACCAGGAGATAACTGCAGAGCTGGTGGTAAGCAGTCATGTCCTGTAATCAGTCATGTCCTGTAATCATTCAGAAGTACCGTTACTGAATATTAATTACTTGAACTCCTTTCTAACTCCTTCCTTTCAAATACAACAAATAGCTTATTTTTGTCATGGTTATATTATAATAATTCATGTCTTATTGGATTTTAGCTCTTTAAAAATCCTAAAATTATAGAGTAGACAAAACTAAAAAGTAGTGAAGGCATGAAGCTTGTTATTCTGATGCTGTAGCTTGTCAACTTTTGGCTTGTATCACTTTTTATCACTTGTCTTCCTGTTGTTCATCTATTTGTTCAAGTCAGCACCAGTAACAGTCTCCATTTGTTGGGAATGAGGTCCATTATTGTTACTGTTTTTGGCATATTGAATACACCAAGGGTAGTTTGTCAGGCTCTGCCATAGTTCTGGGTTCATCCTAGGGGGCCCAGTCCTTTTCTATGTCAGACCATCAACTATCCAGGCCCCCGGGGGTGTCTACACCCACCCAGGCTTGTCTGGGTATAGACAAGCCTGACTCCTGTCTGCCACCTGCTGACACAGCCAGCAATATAGCCACACCTGCAACACCTCAAGGGCTATACAAGTTAAACTATTGTTTTGATCATTTTTGATATTTACTAAAGAAATCATTACTATTAGGAAGAGAAAGCTTATATGTACAAAACCATACCAAAATCTTAGAGCCAAAGAATAACACTAGTGTTGATAGAGAAACACCATGAACTTTTTGAGCTGACAGGCAATCATGTCAACTTAGAAGAATGAATCACACAAATTCCTAAACAGAATGATTCTGATTCTTTATGTCCATTAATATCAGACCATAGTCGTCAGAGGAGTGCTACAGAAGAGGAAAAACCATATAATAGTTTGTTCTTTTCCACACAGATATATACTCTGTGGAAAAATCATATCTGGAATTCACTAATATCAACAGAAAAAAAGGTGTTAAATTGTATTGGGTAGTACTTCTGCTATACTTAATAGTAAAGTACATTTTATGGTCAAATTAGTGTAATGCAAGGCAATATGCATCCACTTCTAAAAATAGCCAAATCACCTCCCATTTTGTAACTTTTCTTTATCCATGACTCTTAGATTGTTTTTACAAACATTAATTAAGACTAATATCCCTAGGTGAGATGGAAAACTACAATCCTAATGTGAGGCTCAAGATTAAGCTGTGGTATTAAAATCACAAAAAGCAGCACTAGGATTAAAGT
>JAJIBD010001197.1:2500-45015 GCA_021461705.1 Cryptotis parvus
TTTTACAATTTTACCATAGGATTTATGATGGTAGGGAGGAGACACTCAGGAGCCCAACAATTACAGGAGGTGCTACCTCAGTGAGGTGAGATAAGCAAAGAATGCAACAGTTTGTTAACTTAGCCTTCTTAAATTGCCCCAGAAGATGAGGTCTTGTTCATAAGACTCATCTAGGGCTAATTAGAGCCAACAAGGGAATGTGCAGAGAAATGACCTAAGATAGCATTTTCTGTGTAACTGCAGCTTGATTAACAGTCTCACTAGGGAATTATACATACTAACTCTATTGGGAGATAGTCTGCCAGAAGACCCTGTGTATTTGTTAACAGGCAGTATGCATCAGACGTTCCTTCGCATAGCCTTAGATCTACTTTCTGCTACATCTCCCACTTTCTTTTCTTTAGGCTAGAATTTGGCCAACATCACAAACTGAGACACCTGTAGAACCTTAGCCATTTACTTATGCTGTTTGAACTTACAATGTAAGATAAGACCAAGGACAGCTATAACCAAATAAGCACTCCCAAACCTTCTGCTCCTTCCATAAGTCCCTTTTTGCTGGTAGTGGAGCTAAGAGAGCTAATGCCATAAGCCAAATTTTGCCAAAAGGAAGCATCAGTAACATCAGAAATATGATTAGAAAAAGTATCATGAATCTTGCTTTGTAAATCTACAATTTTAGCTGTAATCTTCTTGTGAGTTAACAAATGTTTTTAACCTTATCTGTTGGGCGCCATTTTGTGGCAGACGCCATTTTGCCTAGCATATACTTGTTTGTCAGCCATTGCGGGCTACACCCAATGCCACGTTGCCCTTCCACCATCTGGCCCGCCCATGCGCAGGGCCCCCTGGTGTGTATGATTTTAGGCTTTATCCAATCAGGGCATGTTTCATCAGCTCGCACAATTTGTGTTGGCCAATGGGAAATGGACGCTGACCAGCGCTATATAAAGGCAGTTTGCACAGAAGGTTGGGGTCCTTCTCACCTTCTTAACTCTCAAGAATTAGGGGCTCCAATAAAGCATGTTCTAGGAAGAATCCTGTTGTGGTGGTTGTTCTCCGCTGGCGGGCAAGGGCGTCCCACAAGTGGTACCGAAACCCAGGATCCTCTTACCATATCCAGGCACCAGGCAAGGACCCCGGTCTCCCTGGGAGGATTCAGAACTTAGACATGCGGAGCTGCAGCGCCAGAAGTTTTCCTTCTGAGGTAAGAATACATGGATAGGTTCATCTTCGGTGTTGATGGCGTGATTGCTGTGGTCCTTGTGTTTGCTATTTTTGTAGTTCTGACCCTATGCTGCTTCCTTTGCCGCTGGCATCAGATGGGAAAAGAGTGCACTTGCTGGATTTGTGAAGAGCATCGCTAAAAGTGAGAGTAAGACCGGCGCATAAAGTCGGCTATCCTCCCCATATATAAATTGTGCGTAGATAATTACATAGTATGGGGAACACAAGTTCCAGCATAGAAGGTTTCCTCCAGCCTATTCAATGGCTGTTAAAGGAGAGGGAGCTAAAAATTTCTGATAAAAGCATAAAGGGATTCCTGGAGGATTTAGAAGCTGCGGCCCCATGGTTCCTAGTTTCGGGAATGTCAACGTCCCCTGCTGGGGGAAGCTTGGCAAGGATTTAAGCAAAAAGGGAGAACAGGAAAAATTACGCCCCAGAACCCTGCCTTTATGGAGACTAATTCGCACCTGTCTAAAAGAGGGCAGATGTGGCGACATTTTCTGCGAGGGAAGCAGGGATCTCGCAGAGCACCAAGAAAGCATGTCCAATTCAGATAGCAAAAGCAAGGGATTAAAAAGGAAGTAAACAAAAAATTAGAACAGAGTGGAAGTAAAGAAAAAGAATGGCCTGATCAGAAGAAAAGGGAACTAAGCCTCCAAGGCTGTATCCAGTCCTGGATGAATTTGCAAACTTGTCACTTTCAGAATCTGAGGAGGAAGGGGAAGACATGTTTAATTCAGAGGAAGAGGCAAGTTTAGAGGAAGCTGCAGTGGCATATGAAAGGGAAGGGTATGATCCGGAGCTTACCAGACCCCCGCCATATAACCCGCAAAATAACAACTATACAAAAAAGGTCTCAGCACCTCCAGCTGAGTGTGCGAGCCTCATTCCCCATAAAACTTGGAGAAAATTGGCCTCGGCCTTTCCTGTATTTGAGGACCCTATCACACGTAATTGGTTCCATCAGCCAGTAGAATACAAGCAACTTAAAGATTTGGCTGAGGCAACCAGGAGTTATGGCGTTTCTGTGAGCTTCACCATAGCTCTTGTAGAATACTTAGCCCAGAATGCCATGACACCTTCGGATTGGTTCCATGTGGCCAAGGCATGTTTAACCATGGTCCAATATCTAGACTTCAAATCACTCTATACTGACTATGCCCAGGGCCAAGCTCCGCCTAATGCGGCAAATGGCCAACCGCATTGGACGATGGATATGCTAACAGGGCAAGGACAATGGACCAATAACCAGACTGCCTTCCCAATAGAAGTATATAATCAGATTAATGGTATAGCTTCCAGGGCCTGGAAAGCCATCCCAAATAAAGGGGAAGTGGCGGGAAACTTGACCAAGATTATTCAGGGAGCTACAGAGCCATTTTTGGATATTGTAGCCAGAATGATGCAGGCCGCCGGGGACGCATCTTTGGTGATGCAAGTAGTGCTATGCCTCTAGTGGAGCAGCTTGTTTATGAGCAATGTACTAAGGATTGCAAACGGGCCATTACCCCCTGGAAAGGAAAGAGAATACAAGCATGGATGAAGGTGTGCAGAGAGATTGGAGGACCATTATCTAACCAGGGTCTACCGCCACCGTTTCGCAGCTGCTAAAATGAGCAACAGTGGCCTGAAAGGCAACTAGAAGAAAAGATAAACATATGGGACTACATGAAACTAAAAAGCTTCTGCACCTCAAAAGAAACAGTGACTAAGATACAAAAGCAGTCCACAGAATGGGAAAGAATATTCACCCAATACCCATCTGATAAGGGGTTAATATCCAGGATATATCAGGCACTGGTAGAACTTTTACAAGAAGAAAATAAACAACCCCATCAAAAAATGGGGGAGAAGAAATGAACAGAAACTTCAGCAAGGAAGAAATTCGAATGGCCAAAAAACATATGAAAAAATGCTCATCATCACTAATCATCAGAGAGATGCAAATCAAAACAACAATGAGATACCACTTTACACCACAGAGACTGGCACATATTCAAAAGAGCAAGAACAACAAGTGCTGGCGTGGATGTGGGGAAAAGGGGACACTCATCCATTGTTGGTGGGAATGCCGGCTGGTACAGCCTTTCTGGAAAACAATATGGACTTTCCTCCAAAGACTAGAAATTGAACTCCCATTTGACCCAGCCATACCACTCCTGGGAATCTACTCTGGGAAACCAAAAATACGCAGCGGAAACACCATCCCTACTTTTATGTTCATAGCAGCATTATTCACAATAGCCAGAATCTGGAAGCAACCAGAGTGCCCGAAAATCGATGACTGGATAAAGAAGCTTTGGTACATCTACACAATGGAATACTATGCAGCTGTTAGGAAAAATGAAGTTATAAAATTTGCCTGTAAATGGATGGACATGGAGAAGATTATGTTGAGCGAAATTATCCAGAAGGAGAGAGACAGATACAGAATGACTGCATTTATTTGCATGGCATAAATGTATATGTACATATTATGATACCAATATCCAAGGTCAAGTGAAGCATATATCGGGAGGTCTTGTCAAAGGTGGAAATTATCACAAACGTGTGGGAGTCAGAGTTTAGGTAAGACAGAAAATGGAACAGGGTGCTAATAATAGTCGAGGGTACTAATGCCAACCTAGAACTGAGCATTAAATAGAGGCAAAAGGATTCACATGACAACCTTTTAATGTATGTTCTGTAATCCATAGTCTGGAAGGGAAGGAAAAGAGAAAGAGAGAGAAAGGCAAAGAAATAAAGAACCTGCCATGGAGCAGGGCTGGGGAAGGGGGAGGGAACCGGGGATGTTGTTGGTGGGAGATGGGCACTGGTGGAGGGACGGGTGCTGAAACACTGTATGACCAAAACCCAAACATGAACTTTTTTAATTGTAAAAAAAAATTAATTTTTAAAAAAAAAGAACGTCAGATAAACAAAATAAGAATGGCAGACTACTGAAAAAAAAATAAAATAATCTCTTGTTAATTAAAAATAAATAAATAAATAAATGTGGGAAGGAAGGGCACTTTAAAAAACAATGTCCACATGGCCCTGAAAACAGGAAATTAGCTGGCGGCATGCCTGGGATTTGCCCTAGATGCAAGAAGGGAAAACATTCGGCAAATGAGTGTAGGTCTGTTAAAGACTTCAATGGTCTACCCATAACAACTTCTTTAACTGGGCCAAAAAAGGGAGAGGGGCCCACGTCCCAAGGGCCCTTAAATATTTGGGGCTTTCCAGAGACCTTCCCTACATCCTGCACAACAGCTCGAAGAGCAGCAACAGGCTCTGTGGGGTTGGACATCTGTGCTGCCATCAGAGTGGTCTTAACCCCTGAGATGGGCACTCAGCCTATCGAGCCAGACTTTAAGGGCCCATTACCAAAAGATACAGTAGGGCTATTGCTAGGCCGGTCGTCATCAGCCTTAAAAGGCCTATTTATTACTCCTGGAGTAATAGACCCTGATTACACTGGCACCGTAAAAATATTATGTGCATCCCCCGAGGAGTTACCTCCATATCCCCTGGAGACAGAATTGCGCAAATATTGGTACTGCCTAGCTTGCATAATATGTTTGCCTCTCAAGAAAAAGTTAGGGGAGAAAAGGGTTTGGGATCCACTGGGGTAAGCTTTGCTTATCTCTCCAGTAAGAAAGGCAACCAAGCAGTGCCTAATAAAATTTCACGACCATCCTAGGCTGCCAAAACGAAGAAGGACTAAAATGACTGTCTGTACTTTCAATGCACGTACGCTGGCATCGGAAGCATATATTGAGGATCTGATGGTGCAAGCGCAAAAGATCAAGTATGACATCATGGGTCTGATTGAGACGAGGAGGCGTCAGATGCATCATGCTGTATTTGACACTGGAGAAGAATTGTTCCTTGGAACATGCAACGAAAAGAGACGTCGGTGGCGTTGGTGTCCTTGTCAACAAGAATATGGTAGACAACATTGATTCATTTCAATGCCTAACAAACCGAATAGACGATTACACTTGAAGAGATGTGGCCACTGCCAGCAATTTCTATCTTCATTGTCTATGCACCAACATCCACATACAAAGAAGATGAAATTGAGAAATTCTACATGGAATTGGAGGAGATCTATAAAAAAAGATCACACCTTCTACAAGATCATAGTCGGTGATTTTAATGCCAAGATAGGACCAAGAAGATCGGATGAAGAACTCCACAATGGGACCCATGGCCTAAAATGGAACGAACAGGGTGAGAGACTATCTGAGTTCATCATGTCCACCAAGACCATTCATGGGAACTCACAGTTCCAGAAGGCTGAAGCCAAACGTTGGACATGGAAATCTCCTGGCGGACAGTCCCAGAATGAAATTGACCACATCATCTTCAATCAACGGTTTTGTCTGACCGATGTAGCTGTTGTCCCCAAATTCCAAACAGGATCTCCTTCGTGCAAAATTCTACTTCCCGCAATGGGGAGAAAAGGCTGCAAAGATTAAGAAGAGAACTCCCAGAACGACCACCAACTGGGAACTCTTTGGCCCCATTGCAGCAACATGGGAAGATACCATCATTGACTACATCGATGAAGAATACAACCCACTGGTTCAGCACCTCCATGATTGTGAGAATGCAGAGAGAGAGAAAGACACAAAAGGAAGCTTGTCTTCAGAAACTCTTGAGCTCATTCATCAATGTGGCAAGGCGCGAGCCTCAGGAGACCAAATGATAAAGTCCAAGCTTGCTAAACACTGCAGAGAAGCGATAAAAGAAGACCTCAAAGACAGAAGAGAAGAAATACTGGAAGATGCAGCAGAAGCCGGGAAAAGCATTAGCACTGCCCGCCTGTCCTTCGCCAACTATAAGACCAAGATGACTGCCCTCCGATCCCTGATGGATCTATCACATCTTCCAGAAAGGCAATGGAGAAGATTATCCAGGACTTCTCCTCAAATCTCTTTGATAGCCACATCCACCTGCCCACATACCAAATTCCACAGGATGGATATGTCATTCCCAATGTTCTCCCTTCTGAAATCTGTCATGCCATCTCATCTGTAAAGAAGGGAACAGCACCAGGCCCAGACAAAGTCAGACCCGAACACCTGAAGAATCTGCCGTCAGTACTCAATGCACTAGCTCGGCTCTTCACATGCTACCTGTCCGAATGCAAGGTGCCCTCCCAATGGAAAACCAGGACAGTAATACTGTTCAAGAAGGGAGACATTCACGACATCAGCAACTATCGCCCCATCTGCCTGTTGTCCGTCATCTACCAGCTGTTTACAGGAGTCATCCTGAACAGGATTAGCAGAACACTAGATGAAGGACAACCATGCGAGCAAGCAGGCTTCCAGAAAGGATTCAGCACAATCGACCATATCCATACAGTAAACAAGCTCATGTAATGCCATTTGGAGACAACCACTGGACTAGAGCCATTACCGACTGGATCCCACGGGATGTCAAAAGATCACGTGGCCGCCCACCTACAAGATGGTCAGACTTCCTTGTCAAGACCCTGAAAGAACGGTTTGAGGCTCTTCATATTCCTGAATCAACCAGATGCCATTGGGCTACATTGGCACGTGATAGGGTCCAATGGAAATGTTACTGGCGCCCGCTCAAGTAAATCGATGAATAACGGGATTCAAGTGATCAGTGATCAAGTGATCTCTCCATGCAGATGGATAAACGCCCTATTATCACATTAATCATAGAGGGAAAAGAGTCTATTGGGATTATAGATACTTGGGCCGACCGCAGTATCATTCAAAGACAGACCTGACCAAAAAATTGGCCACTGCAGTCGTCAATCACATACATTACAAGGCCCTGGGTATGCCCAAGCTCCAGATGTAAGTACTAAAACCCTTAGGTGGAAATATATAGAAGGCCAGGAAGGAGTTATTCAGCCTTTTTGTGGTTGATCTCCCCCATTTCTTTATGGGGAAGGGATGTGCTAAGTCAAATGAAAGTAGAAATAATAACTAGGTGCTCAAGGATAAGCAGTGATATTATGAAAAATTCAGGTTATGTTCCCGAAAAGGCCTTGGTAAAAATCTCCAAGGCATCACAGAGCCCATTAGTGCCTCAGGGAACGCAGGTCTCGCAGGCCTGGGTTTTTCCTCGGGGCCTCTGAGGAATGAATCCCAATACCGTGGACAACCTCCAACCCAGTCTGGGTCCTTGAGTGGCCCCTCTCTCAAGAAAAATTAGAAGCAGCTCAGGTACTGGTGGAGGAGCAGCTTGCCCTTGGATACCTGGAGCCATCACACTCTCCCTGGAATACTCCCATATTTGTTATTAAGAAAAAATCAGGGAAATGGAGGTTGTTGCATGATCTTAGAGCTGTCAATAGACAAATGCAACTTATGGGCACGGTTTTGCGAGGACTGCCCATTCTTTCAAGTCTACAGCAAGATTGGCCTATTGTGGTAGTGGATATTAAGGATTGTTTTTTCTCCATTCCCCTTGCTAAAGAGGATTGCTGTCACTTTGCTTTTACCTTGCCTTCTATTAATAATGAAAAGCCTGATGAATGTTATCAATGGCCGGTTCTTCCCTAGGGAACAGCCAACAGCCCAACCATGTGTCAGCTATTTGTTCATCAGGCTTTGCTTTTGGTTCATACAGAACATCCTCCGGTGTTGCAGGACTCCTTTTAGGGCCGCTGCATTAGCACACTAAAGGGCCTAGGTGAGGTGCAGGGAGGGATTATCTAAGGACATTTAACACTCCCTGCTTTCCATAACAATGGGAGGAAGGTCTGAGTTGCAGGGATATAAACTAGCCGGTTTTCACTCTCCCGTGCTTCTTTGGGGGCTTTGCTCGCTGTGAGTGGTTCGCCCTGCTTGGAAGTTTTTCTCCTTTCCCAAAGCCTTTACACGTGGTGGTCGCCATCTTGGCCTACACGTGGCTGGGGTTCTAGCCTGGAATCCTAAGCATCGGGTTTTTCCTTTTGCTGATTTGTGATGCCTGAACCTGTGATAAGTAAAGCCCTTTAAAACTGCATCGGATTCCTGAGTTTTCATCCGTTCCTCGCCGGCTCCGGAGGTAGAAGGGAACTCCGCTTCCCGGCACTGTCGGGGGACCCTGGCGGAGAGCCCCGACACTCGGGTTCACATTTGCCACTATACGGATGACATTTTAATAGCCGCCCCATTGCAGCCAGTACTGGATGAGGTCTATGCTAAAGTGGTGACTGCATTGGAAAGTAAGGGCCTTCTTATTGCACCCAAAAGGTGCAAAAGCATCCATAAATAAATTTTTTAGGCTCTATTGTCACCCCATAAAATATTAGACCACAAAAAATACATATTAGAACAGATGAACTGAAAACATTGAATGACTTCCAAACACTGTTGGGTGATATTAATTGGCTCAGGCCTTATTTACCACTTACAACAGCAGACTTAAAACCTTTATTTCTAATATTAGAAGGCAATCCAAATGTTTTGTCTTTGCGCATATTGACTCCAGAAGCAAGGCAGGTAATCCATATGGTAGAAAATGCCATAAGTAATGCACAATTAACCTGATTACAAGAAGAGTTACCACTAGTGTTATGTATTCTGCCTACTAAAGTGCTCCCTACGGCTGTTGTGTGGCAGGACGGACCATTGCTGTGGATACATCCACATGCCTCCCCAGGAAAAACTGTTGAGCATTATACTAAAGCAGTAGCCTCCTTGGCCCTACAGGGACTTAAATTAGCAACTACTCATTTTGCTAAGGAACCTGAACAACTTATTCAACCATATACCCAAAAGTACAAACATTGGCTGCCACCTGTGATGAATGGGCAGTACTATGTTGCTCCTTTTCAGGAACTGTAGATAATCATTATCCCAAACATAATTTACTGCTTTTGTATCTCACCAACCTGTGGTTTTTCCAAAGATAACGAGGGATGCACTCCTTCAGGGCGTTTTGGATATTTATACAGATGGATCCAAAATAGGCTTGGGAGCTTATGTTGTACAGGGCCGAGCTCCTGTTGTTATAGAATTTCAACTGGACACACCTCAAATTGTAGAGTGCTGAATTGTCTGTGAAGTTTTTAAAAATTTTTATGAAACTTTCAATTCACATCCCGTCTCATCGAGTTCCACCTTGCAGCATTTTTTTTTTCAATCTGGCCCAGGTTTGCTGAACCAGAGACTTACAGACATGGGGCAGAGCTACTACATGCTCTTCCTGTGCCCAGCCACTCACGAGGCGCCAAGGAGGGATGGTAGGTTCTAGCCCTGGCCTGCCACCCCAGCAGACCCACACAACAAGCCAGATGACCCCCCACTCCATCAGGCCACCATTTTCCACATCTCGACTTCCCTCTCGTCAGAACTCCACCCAGCGACAGCCTATCACAGCCTGTCTCATCAAGTTCCACCCTGCAGCAGTTTTTTCTTTCAATCTGGCCCAGGTATGCTGAACCAGAGACTTACAGACATGAGGCAGAGCTGCTACTTGCTCTCCCTGTGCCCAGCCACTCATGAGGTACCTGGGAGGGATGGCGGGGTTCTAGCCCTGGCCTGCCACACCCAGAAGACCCGCACAACAAGCCAGATGACCCCTTCTACTCCATCGGGACTCCATTTTCCACATCCAGACTTCGCTCTCGTCAGAACTCCACCCAGCGACAGCCTATCACACCCTGTCTCAGCCGCACTGTTCATCTATAAATGCTATATTTAGAGGTGACTACAAGGGTATGTCACCTGCATGGCAAGCCTGGCAAGCTGCCCTGTTTTATTTGATATGCGAAATACCAGTAACAATTATATTAGTTCATTCCCATGACCTAATATAATAGTTTGAGGCTCTTTATGTTCCTGGAGCAAGTTGATGCCCTTGGGCTCTACTAGCATGAGACAGGACATATGGAGTTATTACTGGTGCCCGCTGTACCAAATAGATGATCAACGGGAGGATAGTGATAGTGATAGTGATTCACATTATGTGGTAAATGCTATCCGAGGTTTAGAAACCTTGCTATTATTAAAGAAAAGAGCCCAGTGTTTAAATATTTAACTGAAATGTGTGCTCTTATTAGAAATAGAACTAACCCTTTTTTTATAGGACACATTAGAGCTCATTCACTGTTGCCCTGGCCCATGTCGGCCGCCTACGATTTAGCCGATAAGGCCACTCAGGCCTTTGCTGCTCATATTGTAGACCCCGCTTTTAGCAGCTCAGAATTTTCATCAACTATACCATGTCCCATCTTGTACCTCATGCTTAAAATTTAAAATTTCAAGACAAACAGCCCGGGACATTGTTAAATCCTGTACGTCTTGTGCACAATTTTTTTTTGTCCCCATGTGAACCCCAGAGGTATTCGGCCAGGAGATCTTCTGCAGATGGACGTTACTCACATCCCAAGTTTTGGAAAGTTAAGTTACATCCATGTCTCTATTGATACCTGTTCAGGTGTCATTCACGCTTCACCATTAAGTAGTGAGAAAACTGCAAATGTTATTGTTCACTGCTTGGAGTTATGGGCAACTTGGGATAAACCTCGAACCCTAAGAACAGACAATGGTCCCGCTTATTGTTCCAAAGGTTTTCAACAATTTTGCTCTAAAATGCAAATACACCACAGCACTAGCTTGCCATATAATCCTCAAGGTCAAGGTGTAGTAGAAAGAGCCCACAGATCCCTCAAAGAATTGTTACAAAAACAAAAAGGGGAATAGCCAAAGGCTACTCACCCAAAGGTCGATTATCTCTTGCCTTATTTACCTTAAATTTTTTAATTTTGGATGACCGATCGACATGCCAATAATGTCTTTCCTACCAACACAAAAGTAAAATGGAAAAATGTTTTGGATAACAAATGGTATGGACTGGATCCTGTTAATATCAAGATCCAGGGGAGCTGTTTGTGTTTTCCCACAGGACAAGGAAGATTCAATCTGGGTACCAGAGAGACTGACGCACCTCATCCATCAAGGTGACAAGAGAGCTGATCATTTTGACGTTACTGATGATTCTGCAGCAGAGCTACGGGAAAAGTGAACGACTCTGGGCAATAACCAGAACATGGTCAATGCCTGTGGTGGTTCATGCTAATTCAAGTGTCTTACCATCTTTATTTTCCACCTCCTGCGATATGGAGGCCAAGTGTACTAACCAAAGATTAGAAGATAGTAATAAGTTTAATTTGACCAGTTTTCAACTACAGGGGACATTTTGTTTTTCCTTTAATGTTAGCAGTCCCTGTATACACATATTACGCAAAAACCTTACTGCTTGGCTCAATCCCTGAAAGAGAGTATAACCCCTTTAAATGTATTGGCAAATGTGTTAACTCAGGTTGCAAGGGGCGTTAGTTTGGGTTCGGGCACAGCTATTAATGCTACCCCACAAATAAATACTACTACCTTAATAATGAAAAGCATTTTAGGAATTCCCTGGCAGCATGGAAATAATGCTACTACTAATAGCACAAAATTTTGGCCTCCCGCATTGTTGTCCCAATTTTGGTTTTCCTTCAGTGTTTATGCAATGCCAAGATAGAAGATGGGGATCCAAAGATATTGCTTTAGGTTTCTCTATATCCCCTGGTCGTAAACGCTATGTGTACAATGAAAGCAGCAATACCTCCTCTACAGGGGAGGGCTGGCCTTATTACCAATGGCTGGTAAGCAACAAAGTAGGCGCAGTATCTGACATCTCGGCTATAGCTCAGTTATTGGGGGCTCAACACCAACTTTTTAATGCCTCGGGTACAATTACCAAAGATCATCGTGGATATCACCTGGAAATATAACAAATAATAGCTTGTTACAAAACGAAACCTTGCCCCAGGCTGAAGTTTGTTTACATCCCCCGTATTTATTTTTGTTAACCAATGATAGTCAATCAAATGTAAATTGTTCAGTTACTGATTGCTATTTGACTGAGTGCTGGAATGGATCTTTAACAACTGCAGTAGTGGTGAAATTGCCTACCTTTGTTCCCATGCCGGTAGAAATAGATACTAGCACCTTTCCTTTAATGTCACTTATTCGCGAGCCCCGAGACTTTGGTATCACTGCAGCAATTGCCATGGCTATTGCTGTGTCTGCTGCGGCAGCAGTTACAGCGGCTGTCGCAATGGCCAATCAGGTACAAGCTGCTCAAACCATTAATAATGTAATTAGCCAAACGTCTAAAATATTGGAAACACAAAATCGTGTTAATAAACATCTTATGTCGGGCATTTTGGCCACCAATCAAAGAGCAGACTTACTACAAGCCCAAATTGAAGAATTATTTAACATAATACAAATTGGATGTATTGCTAAACAAAAACATATGTGTGTTACTCCCCTTAGATATGAAGAGTTAAACAACAAAAGCAAAATTATTGCGAAATACCTTGCAGGCAGTTGGTCGCAGGAGACGGAGGACCTGTGACATCGGCAATTGATGGACATCGTTACCCTCAGCCCCACCCAAGTTGAATCCATTACCCTTGGGGATTTTACTGAATGGCTGTTTTCCACTTTTAATTTCTTTAAGGAATGGGTGGGGGTGGGAATTTTTGGTGCAATTTGCTGCGCTGGCATGTTCCTTTGCCTCTGGTTGTTATGCAAAGTTAGAGCATGACATGCTAAAGGCCGTTATCATTCAAGCCATGGCAGCATTGGAGCAAGGCACCTCCCACCAAATATGGCTTGCTACCCTTAAGAGAGATCTTTGAACATGGTCTTGGCACCAGGAGGTCTTGTTGCCATTGCACCCTGTGAGACATGTTCAATAACACATTACAGCCTTTGCACTCCTTAGGCCTAGTGTCATTGCACAAGGGGAGGTGTAACGCTGTTTCTCTCTCCTCCGGGCAACCACCCTTGATCGGCTTGTGCTGAATAAGTGCCGGCCTTGATCGGGTGACTGTCTAGGCGCTTTTTGCTTACGAAAACAAAAAGGGGGAGATGTTGGGTGCCATTTTGTGATAGACGCCATTTTGCGTAGCATATACTTGTTTGTCAGCCATTGCGGGCTACACCCAATGCCACATTGCCCTTCCACCATCTGGCCAGCCCATGCACAGGGCCCCTGGCATGTATGATTTCAGGCTTTATCCAATCAGGGCATGTTTCATCAGCTCATAGCTTGCACAGTGGGTTGGGGTCCTTCTTGCCTTCTTAACTCTCAAGAATTAGGGGCTCCAATAAAGCCTGTTCTAAGAAGAATCCTGTTGTGGTCGTTCTTCTCTGCTGGTGAGCAAGGGTGTCCCACACTTATCCCAAGGGAATTCAGTGTCATTATAAAGTACAGGAGTAATACAGAAAGAAGAGATATTCCAATCACATTTCAACTACATTTGCCTTCGTAGGCTAGCCAATTGATCACCAAGCAAAGTCACAGTCTGAGTCACATCAGCCAGTTCAGCTTGCAGATCCAATCAATCTGCCTTTGAGCAGTCCAATCTTTGAGAATTTTCATGTCATTTGTGCACGAACTCAACAGTTTGTGTTCCTTTTTCATTGCCAATCCTGCTACGGTGGCAGAGGCCATCATTGCAGTGATGTCCCAAACAGAAGCTATTAATAGACCAATAAATCTTTTGGTGCACCTTGAGATGTGAGTAATCAGCTGAGGAAGAAGTCCAATGGTCGAGTTCTCTTCCCATGGCCGGGGAAGTGTTACAGGCATCCAAAGACCTACTCGAGCTCTGAGAAAATACAAACTTTCTCCAGTGTTTAGTTTTAAGGCAGAATAAACACAAGTATACATGGATCATTTGGTACAGGAGATAGTACCTTCAAAAGAATTCCAAATTATTTTGTTCTTCAGTATTACAAAAGGAAGGGGAACACACATATTTATTAGTCAGTATAATTTTTATAAAAAATTACCTGTTCAGTGGTACTTTTTTATTATGACTTCCTTCCCAACTGAGAGCTCATGAAATGCAGAGTTGATTTTCTATAGATGTATCTGTTTGGAAAATCCTAATTAAAAAGGTGTGGGAGGTTCAAGCCTTTCATTTATCCATAAGATAGAATCATGGGAAGATGTTTCCATCTGATCTTTAGCAATATGCCAAGATATTTCTTTTTCTTTCCATTTTTCTTTTTCTGGATGTAATAGCCTTTGGGCTCTAATCCAGTACTTGCACAGGTTTTGATGATAGTATAGTGATTAGTACTCTGCGTTGTGAAATATACATATTAGCAACTGTGGCTTTACAATTATCCCTAACAAGTCAATGTTAAGGATTCTCTAACATCTTTTACATACCGGCAATTGGGGAGTAGCCACATTATTTACAACTTTTTGTGTTAGAAAACCTGTGGCTGATAACCTTAACAAACGTTCTTTTATAAGATGGTTGTCAAGGATATAAGAAATTAGCCAATTCTGACGACTGGGGTGGAGACAATGAGCATCTACTCCAATACAAATTGGTACACCTTCAACACCAGTTTCATATTCAGAAAAAAACAGTGCCTTCTTCTGCAGGCTTAAAAGGATCTCTGTTATCATGAGGACCAGGTATCCAAAGAGCTTCATTATTATAAACAGGAATAACATCCTGCCACAAAACTGCTCGTAGTAGGGGATTGGGTATTTGTACCCAATAAGTATAATTGAAACTGGCATTAGCTGACACACTTAAGATGATTAGTACAGTTAGATTAAATGTGATTGGAGTTAATTTTATGTTTTTAATAGATATCACCTCCTTTGGATGTTGTGCCAATTTTTGGCAGTCCTTCCAGTATTGAAACTGGGCTTTATCCTTCTCCTTTCCTATTGGCTGGCCTTGCAGGCGTTTCTTTTGGACTGGGCTTCTCTTCACCATCTTCATTTAGAACATCTTGGGATGTCTCCTCCTGTTGTATTTCCGGTTGTTTTTCACGAAGGATTTTGAGCCTTTTAGTCGGACACCAGAATTGCTCCTTATCTGTGGAGATAAAAGCAAATCCTTGCCCCCATCTTTCTACCCAACCTGGTAACCATTCGCCAGACATGATGTCTTTATATAAGATTTTTTGTTTGACCTGTTTTGTGGTTTTATTTGTCACTGTAATTTCATTTTTTGAGTTCTCCAATGTTTATCAGCTGCAGTTTCATTATCAGCAATGTTTAAAAAATTTAATGTAAACAATGCTCTTGCAATTCGTTGCTTGGGGGAATTCAGATATACTCCCTTTCTCTGTTTTAAAAGCATTTCTTTTAGAGTACGATTTGCTTGTTCGATAATTGCTTGACCAGTACTATTATAGGGAATAACTGTAACATGAGTAATAGAATAAGCTGCATAAAAAGACTTTAATTTTGCAGAATCATACTCTGGAGTGTTATCTGTTTTAACAGTATGAGGAATGCCCATTACAGAAAAAGCTTCTAGCAGGTGTGTTATTACTGCATCAGCTCTTTCAGATGGGGCAGCTGTAGCCCACTGGAAATGAGACTAAGCATCTATAGAACGATGTGCATATTTGGTTTTACCAAAAGAAGGTACAATAGTAACATCCATTTGCAGGTGTAATTAACTGTCAACCCTCTGGGGTTTGTTCCAAGAGTCAACTGTGGTATATTAATTGCCTGACAAGTAGGGCACTACTTCTGATTGAGACCAAGGAAGTGAAAATTTATTTCTTAATGCAAGAGCATTTTGATGATACATACTATGGAAGTTTCCGCAGTAACTACTAAAGCCAGAAGTTTATCCGCACGATCATTGACACATGTTAAAGGACCAGGCAAATTAGTGTGAGCCATTATGTGGACAATATATAAAGGATGAATATGAGGACGAAGCAATTGTTTCAATGTGGCAAACAATGTTAAGAGTTCAGACTGTTTTAAAGGTAAAAAGACAGTATAATTATTTTGTACAGTCCAAGCTGCATATTGTGTATCAGTGACTATATTAAGAGGATCTGAATAATTCTGCAATAAAGAAATAATAACAAATGACTCATTCTTTTGCACTGATTGATAAGGAGTTTGTAATACAACATCATTTTTTAAATCAGTATAAGCAGCTTTTCCATCTTTGGAAGCATCACTAAAGAAAGTTACAGCATCATCTATTGGTTCTGAATGAACCACGCTTGGCCATATCCAATTAGTTAATTGTGAAATCTGAAACAACTTTATTTTAGGAAAGATGTTATGTATTAAACCCAAATAACCGGCACAAGCTATTTGCCAATTTTCATCTGTTTCCCAGAGGGCTTGTATCTTTTCCTTATATTTAACAATAATTTCTTTAGGATCAAAGTCAGAAAGCTGTACAGCCCTTGAATTAAACAAACCTTCAATTTTAGTACCATCTTTAAAAGTAAGCATCATACTGGGTTTATCCTCTGAAAGGGATTGTGTCCAAAAAACCTCAACATTCGTGCTGCCAGACCCTTGTTCCTTATCATAAGGAACTGACGGTTTTAGCAATACAAACAAGAAGCTGAGCAATTTTTTCACCTTTGAAAATACGTTTTTCAGACTTCACAAAAACAATAAGCATAATTTCATTTTCAAAACTACCATAAAAATTTCACTTGAACATTTACACCTTTAGATTCCATATTATTATTGCCAATTACTAATCTGAATGATTGAGAGGCAAAGGACCATAGATATTAGTTGGAATTTCATAAATATTGTTAGGAGCTAAAAACAAATCCTGAATAGCTGGAATATCCAAAGCAGCACTCTCCTTAGCAGTTTGTAAAGTTATATAAGTAGATGTGCTATCCAGCATTTCAGATTTTGAAATATGAATTAAAGCAGGAGTGCCTTCAGATTGAGGGGAGGGAGCAGACATTGCAGGGTGAGAGTTAAAGCTGCCACCTACCTGGCTTTGTTTCAAGACTGCTTGGCTTCTGGCCACTGGATTCTGCTAGGAATGGGATGGGCGCTGTTCTGGGGGAACTGTGGGAATGTTTGAGGCCTTAGAAGAGGCTGAAGTGCCAGGCTTGTCCCCACCCCACCCCCTTCTGAAATAAAGACGAGCTGAACCATGGGAACTGCGGAAACTGCTCGAGCTGCTTGAGCAACCAGGTTTGATTTTGTCCGTGGCCGCTAGGCTGGAACCGAGCTGATGGCTTCACTCTCCAACAGATCTATGAGAGTGTCAGTGGTAGACCCAAATTTTTTGTGGGCAATGGGCCGGGGGCCCTTAATTCGTTTCCCAACTGCTCTGTAGAGTGAGTGCAAGCAGTGACCCATTTCTATGCCTTTTTGGAGTAGCAGTCCTTGGTCCTATGTCCCATTCTGCCTCACCTTTTGCAGAGCGCAGAATCAGTAGGCTGGGAGCGGTTTCTCCTGTCCCTTTTCTTAGTACAATTTTTTTTTCCTGAAATGTCCCTTTTGACCACAATCAAAGCATTTCATTTGATTAGTATTTTGGAGTGCTGCAGCCAAAACTCTAGCCTGACATTTTGCAGACCCAACTTAGTGACAAGCGGGAATAAAATCATCTATAGTATCTTTTCCTATCAACTTTAAGGCTCTAATTGCCTCTTGACAATCAGGGGAAGCATTTTCCAACGCCAATGTGGACATAAGTGATTCACGCACAGCAGCATCCAGGACAGATTTTTCTAAAGTGTCTTGTAACCTGGATAAGAAATCTACATAAGTATCATTTGCTTGTTGTAATACCCAAGTAAAAGGAATTGGTTGCTTCCCTGGAGCTTCCAGATTACGCCATGCTTTCAAGAATGTATTAGTTGTCAAATCTAAAATATCTGCAGGTATTTTAATCTGTTTTTATTTTAATCTGTTTTAAACCTTTTTCGGGAAATCTTTATGACTCCTCTCCCTACCAAGCTTTGAATTGAATATACTGCGATTTTTCCAAAACTGCCTATGCAATTGCTAATTTACTAAATATATATATATCTGAATCTAGTATCACCTCCATGTATTGAGGCGTTTCCAATTATTTGCTTTGACTTCTATTTATTTTAGTTTTATAGAGTGATCTCAATCTTCATTTAGTTAATAATTGATTTTGGAATTGTCCATTGCTTCCATTTATATTTCTCTTATAAAAGCATATCACTTGTATCACTTGTCTTCCCATTGTTCAATTTGTTCAAGCGGGTGCCAGTACCATCTCCTTTCGCTGGGAATGTGGTTCATTATTGTTACTGTTTTTGGCTTATTGAATACACCACGGGTAGCTTGTAAAGCTCTGATATCTCTCTGGGTTCATCCCAGGGGGCCCAGACTTTTTCTTTGTCAGACCATCAACCATCAACCTGGTTTCTCTTCAGGTCACATAAAAGCACATATGTTTATTTCTTTTTTATCTATCGTGACAGTTTTTCAAAGAAACTTCTTTAGGTGCAATTAACTTTCATGTTAACTGAGGTTTATTTCTACCATCATATGTGACATATGCATAGCACTCATGTTCCTCTGCTTTCTACTTTATAAGATTAACTGTGCATGTTTGTCATTAATTTTTCTTTGGACTTATTCAGACTGTTAGTATTCCATTTAAATTCTTCAGAATTACAATAGTGTGTTTGTATTGCTTCCATTTATAGCCCATCACAGCACGGATCACCGACACCAGCCCATCACAGCACGGATCACCAACACCCACCCTGCAGCAGCTTTTTTCCTCAATCCGCCCAGGTATGCTGGTCCAGAGACTCTCACAGATGGGCAGAGCTGTTCCTTGCTCTCCCTGTG
Source organism: Cryptotis parvus (assembly GCA_021461705.1). Lineage (NCBI taxonomy): Eukaryota > Metazoa > Chordata > Mammalia > Eulipotyphla > Soricidae > Cryptotis > Cryptotis parvus. The sequence goes on from JAJIBD010001197.1 coordinate 21,341, forward strand.
CACAGCTGTTCATGAGGCAGTCGGGAGGCATGGCGGGTTCTAGCCCTGGCCCAGCACCTCGGCAGAGCCTCACAACAAGCCAGACCACCCCTCCTCACTCCACGGGTGCCGCCATTTTCCACTTCTGGACTTCCCTCTCATCAGAAATCCACCCAGCAGACCAGCCCATCACAGCCCGGATCACCGACACCCACCCTGCAGCAGCTTTTTCCTCAATCCAACCCAGGTATGCTGGTCCAGAGACTCTCACACATGGGGCAGAGCTTTTCCTTGCTCTCCCTGTGCACAGCCATTCATGAGGCAGTCGGGAGGCATGGCGGGTTCTAGCCCTGGCCCACCACCTCAGGCAGAGCCTCACAACAAGCCAGACCATCCCTCCTCACTCCACGGGCACCGCCATTTTCCACTTCTGGACTTCCCTCTCGTTAGAACTCCACCAGCAGACCAGCCCATCACAGCACGGATCACCGACACCCACTCTGCAGCAGCTTTTTCCTCAATCCGGTCCAGGTATGCTGGTCCAGAGACTCTCACACATGGGCAGAACTGTTCCTTGCTCTCCCTGTGCACAGCCGTTCATGAGGCAGTCAGGAGGCATGGCGGGTTCTAGCCCTGGCCCACCACCTCACCAGAGCCTCACAACAAGCCAGACCACCCCTCCTCACTCCACGGGTGCCGCCATTTTCCACTTCTGGACTTCCATCTCCTCAGAACTCCACCCAGCAGACCAGCCCGTCACAGCCCGGATCACCGACACCCACCCTGAAGCAGCTTTTTCCTCAATCCGGCCCAGGTATGCTGGTCCAGAGACTCTCACACATGGGGCAGAGCTATTCCTTGCTCTCCCTGTGCACAGCCGTTCATGAGGCAGTTGGGAGGCATGGCGGGTTCTAGCCCTGGCCCACCACCTCGGCAGAGCCTCACAACAAGCCAGACCACCCCTCCCTCACTCCACGGGTACCGCCATTTTCCACTTCTTGACTTCCCTCTCGTCAGAACTCCACCAGCAGACCAGCCCATCACAGCGGCTCACGCAAGCGGCTTGGTTCATCAATAAACGCTTTATTTGGAGGTGTTTAAAAGAGTTTGCCTCCCGCTCGACAAGCCTGGCAAGCTTCTCATGTGTATATGATATGCCACATTCCAGTAACAGTTATATTAGGTCATTCCCATGACCTAATATAATGGTTTGAGGCTCTTTATGTTCCTGTAGCAAGCTGATGCCCCTGGCTCTACTGGCATGAGACAGGACATTTGGAGATATTACTGGTGCCCGCTCTAGGAAATAGATGACCAACGGGAAGATCGTGATCGTGTTCGTGATCGTTTTTATTGCTTATCCTCTTCATTTATCTATTAATCAAACAAAGATGCCCTTTGAGAGGGTCGCAGGGTGGGGAGGGTGGCAGGAGGGAAACTGGGAACATTGGTGTTTGGAAATAGACACTGGTGCAGGGATGGATATTCAAGCACTATATGACGGAAACCCAATACTGAATAACCATGCAACTGTGTATCTCATGGTGGTTCAATTCAAAGAAAGATGCCCTTCTTTTCAAAATTTTTCTTTGTGTGTATACACTTGTGAGCAAACACTACTGCTCTATAGATAATTAGAAAAATATTTTCTCTTCCAGATTCTCTTTATGCTGTAAATAAGCCATGCATCATTGTCTGCTGTAGTGAATACAGTCAATTTTTGTTGGGGTCTGCTGCTGGGTGCCAAACAAAATGTGGGCGCAGGGTCTATGAGTCCCCTTCTGCCCCTGGGGATTGGCGGCCAGCAGATGGAGAAAGACATGGGAATCCAGCAAAGTTTCAAAAGGCTTTACTCTACTCACACTTGTTCTGGTTATACAAATCAGCAATAGTTAAATCCCGGACATAGGGTTACAAGCTGGAACCCGGGTTTCAAATTCTAGACGAGAAGATAGCAGCCACCACGGGTTAAGGCCCAGAAGGGGAGCAGACCAGAGGAGAGAGGGCAAAAAGGCAAAACACAAGAGGGGCCATAAAGAGCAGCCCAAGAAAAGCAAGAAAGAAAGCAGGTTAGTTTTATATCCCTGCAACACAGACTACCCACTGCAAAGGAAAGCAGTCAGGGTCAATTCCCTCAGGTAATTTCTACAGGACTTCACGCAGGTCCTTTGAGATGTAATGGTGATGAAAGGCTGAGGTCAGAAAGACAGTGAATCCTGCATTTTTGTAGCTTTGTATACCCCTTGGACCAGCCCAGGATATTGAACTACTTTTGCTTCTCTATGTAAATTGTTTTCTGTTGGAGGATGTGCTCTAATTCTATACTTTGACTAATACTTTTCATGTGTTCAGAGAGCTGCTTTCTGCCTTAGGAATCTCAGGAGTAAACCACAATAAGACTATGAGCAGAATAGATTGATTTCATAACTTTTTCTATACCAGAATATTTTTTCTATGAGTCTATATTTATCTCCAGAGACTCTCTCTTATAACCTCAAGGGTTGCAAGGGGGCACATGCTTATTGTTTTCCAAGCAATCACTTGCTGACGTTTGGATCTGCCACTGCAAATAATCATGCTAGGCCAGAGAGACATGCCAGTTTTCCATTGGGCAAAGGAATGTGATCCTGTAATTCTATTGAAATTTGTTTATTTTTTTTTTCATTTTGAGTCACACCTGGCTATGCTCAGGGGTTACTTCTGGCTCTTCGCTCAGGAATTATTGATGGCGGAGCTCGGGGAACAATATGGGATGTTGTGAATGGAACCCAGGTAGGCTGCATGCAAGGCAAATATCCTACCTACTGTGCTATCACTCTGGCAAGACTGTAATTCTAAAGGCAAAGTGAACAGTATTATTCTGATAGATTCTGGATCAGTGGAGATTTAAAGATATGCTGGCTATGGCAAGATATATTCATGATATGAATCATTATGCTGTCCTCTATAAATTAAATTATGAGTAGCTTTTTGGTTTAGGGATGTTTCCCTTACCCACAGTACTTTGCAAGGGAGATTCACATGGCAGGAAGTCAGCTCTAGCAAAGTAGCTTGGTCCAAGAGCTCACCAGAGATTAACACTTGTATGCTATCTTTTGGGCCCTTGAGGAAAGGCAGACCCTGATCTCTTGAAGAAGACACCTGGCCTTAGTCCCCAAAAAAGCTCAGCCCATTATGGGCTGCTCTGAAAACCCTTGGAAGGCTTCTGGGGATAAAAGATGCATGGAAGAAGAAGAGACATCCCTTTTCAATTTGACCTCTGACTGGTGCAATGGTTCGGGGTCCAGCAGCCCTCTTGGCTGAGAACATTGACCCAAGCATGTGATGTGGGTCTAGCTAGGGACTCGAAGTTTGGAGTTTTTCTGACCTTGAATTATATTACCAGAAGTTGCTTAAGTAAAGCTTTTTTGGAACCTTGCTGGATTTGTTAATGTCGTCTCCCGGCCTCCAGTCCATTGAGGTAGCAGGGAGCACACTCCTTCTCTCTGATACCACCAGAGAGCTCAGCTGTTCCCTGACACTCTTCTATTTAACAACTAGGCACAAACAATACCGCAAAACATAGCCTATATACTATCTCACAGCTCTGCTATCAAAAGACTAGACATGGTTGGAGCCACCAACAAATGATAGAGCAGGGAGGGTGCTTGGGTTGCACGAGGTTTAACAGTCATTAAACCCTACCAACACTAATCCCTGACTCAGGATAAAATCCTGAGTATGACAAAGTATGACTCCCGCCACCCCCTCAAAATGCTGTCCAGAGTTTCACAAAGTTGAAATGAAGGTATTCAAAGGGCTGAAGGAGAGCTCTCATCTAAGACTAGGGACTGTTTTCCAGACCATGTGGTTATTAAATGAATCCATGTACCCGCAATTCTCAAACACGTGGAGGTTGAATCTATAAGGTCAATATTCTTGAAAAGTGTACATGTAATTAGGTTAAGTATACCAGGATGATATTCTAGCTTGTTATTGTAAAAGTCAAAGGATTAAAAACTATATCAAGGAAATTGCATGTTCATTTCACTTGGCCTGCATATACTTAGGGGGAAGATACACAAACACACACATTCATTAGTGAATCAATGCAAATTAAAGTAGATCCAACCTGACCTATAGCAAATATAGGCATGTTTATTCCAAGGAACAAAGATCAAGATAGAGCCTGGATTTCTGTCTCTGAAAAGTCCACGTGTGTCCTGTTTTCCTACGCTGAGTGACTCTAGAGTTCCCTACAGGCCGCTCCCTCCAGGGGGCTGCTGGTTCCAGTCTGCCACTGCCTTCTCTCTCTGTGAATCTGCCCATACTGCAGCCCCAGAGGTCTGAGATGCCTATATTCCAAGGTTCAGATTTCTGAGGCCTTCTTTCTGTTTCTCAAGCAGGAGTTGTGAGATTTTTTCTTTTTCATTAATTTTTGTGTTTAACTGCTACTTGTGTACACCTTGCAAATAATTTGTAATCTATAACTGCAAGTCTATTTTAAATTAATCTGTATGTATATCAGTATAACATTTTGCTATGAAATTAACCAGTCACAGAAAGATAATTATTGCATGATTCCCCTTTCCTTAAGTATCTAAAATAGACAAACTTAAAGAAGAAAGGGTGTTGGCAGAGGCTGAGAAAAGTAATGGGAATCTAACAGTTAGTGAGCATAAAAATTTCAACTCCTCCAGATAAATAAATTTTTCACATCAGCAATATACTGTTTGGTCTATAATTAACCACAAGGTATTGTAAACTTAAGAATTTAAGAGGGTTTCTTTCACAATGTTCTTACAACAATCATAGTATTAAAAGAACTTTTAAAGGTAACAGACATATCTATAGCCTTGAGTTTGATATTTTCAGTAGTGCATGCATATCTCATCAAATTATGTACATTAAAATTATAGTCTTGCTCTGAAGGACTTATCAATGGTGGGAATCTATCACAAGTGTGTGAGAGTCAGAGGTTAGGTACGAAAGAAGGGACAAATGTTCTAATAATTGTTGGAAACGATAATGTCGACTAGAACTGAGTATTGAGTGTAGGTAAAGTGGTATACATGAAAACCCCTAATGTATTGAAAGCAGCAATGTGTAAGAGAAGGGAGAGAGAAGAAGAAGGAGAAGAGGGAGAGGGACACTCATCCATTGTTGGTGGGAATGTCGGCTGGTACAGCCTTTCTGGAAAACAATATGGACTTTCCTCCAAAGACTAGAAATTGAACTCCCATTTGACCCAGCCATACCACTCCTGGGAATCTACTCTGGGAAACCAAATATACGCAGCGGAAACACCATCCATACTTTTATGTTCATAGCAGCATTATTCACAATAGCCAGAATCTGGAAGCAACCAGAGTGCCCGAGAATCGATGACTGGATAAAGAAGCTTTGGTACATCTACACAATGGAATACTATTTGCCTATAAATGGATGGACATGGAGAAGATTATGTTGAGCGAAATTAGCCAGGAGAGAGGCAGATACAGAATTACTGCATTTATTTGCATAACATAAATATATATGTACATATTATGATACCAATATCCAAGGTCAAGTGAAACATATATCAGGAGGTCTTGTCAAAGGTGGAAATTATCACAAATGTGTGGAAGTCAGAGGCTAGGTAAGACAGAAAATGGAACAGTGTGCTAACAATTGTCGAGGGTACTGATGCCAACTTAGAACTGAGCATTAAATAGAGGCAAAAGGATACACATAGTCTGAAGGGGAAGGAAAAGAGAAAGAGAGAGAAAGGGAAAGAAATAAAGAACCTGCCATGGAGGAGGGCTGGGGGAGGGGTGATGGAACCGGGGACATTGGTGGTTGGAGATGGGCACTGGTGGCGGGATGGTGCTGGAACACTGTATGACCAAAACCCAAATATGAACTTTTTAATTGTGTATCTTTGTAATTGTAAAAATAAAAAATTTAAAAAATAAAAATAAAATAAAATAAAAAAGAGGGAGTAGAAATAAGATGAAGTAAGGGAGGAGGAGGGGTAGATGAAGGGAAGAGGAAAAAATACCAAAGGGAGAAGCGCACGTAGAGCTCCACGATGAGTCCCTTCTATACATCTGATGTACTTTCCTAACTATGTTTTCTAGCCCTCAACACATTATGTTACTTATTTCAACTCTTATTGAGGTCAGTTTAAAATTACATAAATGTTCCATCTTATTTGTTTCTTTACTGTGTTCTTATATCAATCCTCACTGTTATTACCAGGAATGATATTCCAACCATTTTTCATTTTCATTCTTTGGGAAGAGGAAAGTGCTTTGAGAACCACCATGTGCTGTCTAATGTGGATGGAGAACATGTTCCAAAATCACAGTCCTTACTTACTTGAGCCACATCATTGGTGTCCTATTGAAAAGCACCAGGGAAGATGAACCTGGATCTTGTAGCATGATACCTGGAAGACAAAGGCTATATTCTTAGATAGATGACTGAAACTAAATATCTGAGAATTTTTACATGCTAATCTGCCTAAAACTGTTCTTAGGCTATATTTTCAGAGATAACCCTGTGGGATATTAAAGGCACAGTATCCTCAAGGTCTGTTAAGACAGTTGAGGCCAGTGTTCTGAACCTGGCCATGATTATAAATAGGGGCCCCATGACAGCATCCTTTGGAAATAGAGAGCAGCGGCCTCTGATCAGCACCTAGGCCATGGGCCCTGATTTCTGAGCCAATGGCCAGCACCAGGGAGGAGAAGATATTCCTGATGTCTAGGACTAAGGGCCAGCACCAGAACCACAAGGCTACAATGCTACAGAGCTTCAGGACTACTGAGTATTAGGACCATGACAGTAGGGCAACAGGGAGGGAATCAAAGAATAAGATGGGGTCAAAAACACACAACCTAGTAGCAAAAGCTGAAACAAGGCAACTAGGAAATAGGAACATATTCAAGGAGTCCAGAATAATAAGCCCTGAAGACCAAAGCACTGCGCAGAAGGACCTACAGAAAAGGGTCCTGATAGCAGACATCCTCGGAGTGGACCAGAAGCACGAAACCTCGAATAGAGACATTCAGAAGTAAGAGGCCTGATGAGAGGAGCCCACACAGATACCCCAAAAAGAGAGCAGCCTGCAGGAGAACATGAGGACAGAGCCTGCACAGAAAACCTCCCCCAGAGAGAGAGCAGCCTGCATTACAAAACTCAGGGAGATAGACAGAGGTCCAGGAGAGGTTTCTGCAGAGGCAAGCGAAGAGATGAAACAAAGTAAATGTTAGAGAATCACTGTCACTGTCACTGTCTTCCCGTTCATCATCAATTGTAATATATATAAAACATCACTTTTCACTTGTATCACTTGTCTTCCCATTCATCATCAATTTGTTCGAGCAGGCACCAGTAACATCTCCATATGACCTGTCTCACGCAAGTAGAGCCCAAGGGCACCTGCTTGCTCCAGGAACATAAAGAGCCTCAAACCATTCAATCAGGTCAGGGAATGAGGTCTATAATTGTTACTGGTATTTGGCATATCAAATATGACATGGGTAGCTTGCCAGGCTCTACCGTGTGGGTAGCATACTCTTGTAGTCATCTCAAAATCCAGCATTTATTGATGAACCACATGGCTGCACAAGCCGGGCTGTGATAGTCTGGTCTGCTGGGTGGAGTTGTGACGAGAGAGAAGTCCGGATGTGGAAAATGGCGGCCCCCAGGGAGTGGGGGGTTGTCTGGCTTGTTGTGAGGCTCTGCTGGGGTGGCGGGCCAGAGCTAGAACCTGCCATACCTCCTGGGCACCTCATGAGCGGCTGGGCATATGGAGAGCCAGTGGCAGCTCTGCCCCATGTCTGTGAGTCTCTGGATCAGCATACCTGGGCAGGATTAATAAAGACTGCTGCAGGGTGGATCTCGATGAGCTGGGCTGTGATAAGCTGGTCTCCTGGGTAGAATGCTGATGAGGGGGAAGTCTGGATGTGGAACATGGAGGCCCTCATGGAGAGGGGGTCGTCTGGCTTGTTGTGAGGCTCTGCTGGGGTGGTGGGCCAGCGCTATAACCTGCCATCCCTCCCAGGTGCCTCATGAGCGGCTGGGCACAGGGAGAGCCAGTAGCAGCTCTGCCCCATGTCTGTGAGAGAATAACCTTCAGGAACCTCTAGCCTTGGTTATTCCACAAACAGGTCAGGATAATGGTGTCGTCCCAGGACACATGATGGCGGCCCTAATGAACAGTGAGTACTGCTCCTTAGCAGTACTCATGAGCGCCTCATGAGCATCTTCAGCTAGGCAGCGTCTTCTGCTACCATCGTCATCCCCTGATCCCTACTAATGTTAAGACTATGGAATCCATAGGAGGTTCCTTAAGTCTGGGGCCTTGGGAACTCTGTGAGGGAGAAGCCACAATCCCCTCTCCAGTACAGTTGCTTTTATGCCTTAACATAACCTCGATCTACCATACATATATATTAATCAAAGTAAGTTTGCAGTTATTCATATGCTATAAGAATAGTGTCTATATCAGTATTCTACATGTCAGTTTTAAAGAAATGAATGAAAATTTTCAATTAAAGTACACAATTTAGCCATTTGCTGCATTACTTAACTCCTGTGTCAAATCAAAGCACTTGTTTCCTCAATATTGGGGGATTAAATCACTTGATCACTAGATCACTTGACATCTCGTTATTCACTGATTTGCTCGAGCGGGCACCAGTAACGTTTCCATTTGACCCTATCATGTGCCAGTGTAGCCCAATGGAATCTGGTTGCTTCAGAAATACGAAGAACCTGAAACCGTTCGTAGAACCTGAAACTGTTCGTTCAGGGACTTGACGAAGTCGTCTGACCATCTTGTAGGTGGGCGGCCACATGATCTTTTGACATCCTGTGGGATCCAGTCGGTAATGACTCTGGTCCAGCGGTCATCTACAAATCACATTACAAGTCCAGCCCATCTGATTTTCAATGCCTTGGCAAATGAGACAGAGTCCCTGACTGGAACAGCAACAGACGTCGGAACTCCGGATTCCTTCTTTCACTTGAGAGATGCGTGATATTCCAAGCATAGCTCTTTCAATTCCTCTTTGGGAGACTGGTATAGTGTACTCATCCTACTTTCTTAGGGCCCAGGTCTCTGAGACCTATGTTAATGCAGGGAGAATGGTGGAGTCAAAGAGATGTGCCAGGAGCCAGAGGTTCTTTGTACTCTTAGCTATTTCTTTGAATCTCTTGAAGGCATTCCATGCTGCTCTCTTCCTCCTGCACAGCTCAGCTTTTAGTCGTTCATCATTAAATATATTCTAATATTTGAATAAAACTTAAAAATTTTCGAAGACACACTGTTGATTTCAGATAAATGATTATAAACGTAGATGCAGATACCCCAGGCAGAGCAGATATCAGCTCTCCCCGTTGAATCCCCTTCACACTACTGAGAACAAGAGTGACTTCGGGCCCAAGTCCACCATCCCGATGAACCCAGAGGAACCCCCACACCATGCTGGCAGCGATCTTCTTAATCCACACTCCACAGCTCTTCAGATCTCCACCCAAGAGATTAATCCATTCTCCAGCATACAAGGACCCACCCTTCAGAGGAGACTATTTCAAGCCCAGGAATGCTTGAGCCACAGACACAGATACCCCAGGGAGAGCAGATACCAGCTCTCCCTGTCTTGTGTGGCTGCTTTGCAGCCACGCAATTTACTTCCACACCCCTCTCAGCATGCTACTGAGAATATACCATCTGCATGGCAGAGCCTGGCAAGCTGTCCAATGCGAATTCAATATGCCAAAACCAGAAATAAAAATGTATATCTTTCTGACCCTGAAAGAGCCCTTAATACAGCAGCACTAAGAAGGATGAACAAGGAGTAACTGATAAAATTTCAGAGCTGAACTAGGCTACCAAAACGAAGGACTAAAATGACTGTACTTTCAATGCACGTATGCTGGCATCAGAAGCATATATTGAGGACTGGTGCAAGCGCAAAAAGATCAAGTATGACATCATTGGTCTGACTGAGACGAGGAGGCATCATTCGCATCATGCCGCTTTTGACACCAGAGAAAGCTTTTCCTAGGAACATGCGACGAAAGAGGCATTGGTGGCGTCAGTATCCTTGTCAACATGAATGTGGCCATGAACATTGATTCATTTGAATGTCTAACAAACCGTATCAGACGAGTACACTTGAAGAGATGTGGCCCACTGCCAGCAATTTCTATCTTCGTTGTCTATGCACAAACATCCACATACAAGGAAGATGAAATTGAGAAATTCTACATGGAACTGGAGGAGCTCTATAAAAATGATCACACCTTTTTTTTTTTTTGCTTTTTGGGTCACACCCGGTGATGCTCAGGGGTTACTCCCGGCTCTGCACTCAGGAATTACTCCTGGTTGTGCTCATGGGACCATATGGGATGCGGGAGATCGAACCCGGGCCGGCATGGGCCGCCCACGTGCAAGGCAAATGCCCTACCCACTGGGCTATCACACCAGCCCCAACGACCACACCTTCTACAAGATCATAGTTGGTGATTTTAATGCCAAGATAGGACCAAGAAGATCGGATGAAGAACTCCACATTGGGACCCATGGCCTAGAATGGAACGAACATGATGAGAGACTATCTGAGTTCATCATGTCCACCAAGACAATTCATGGGAACTCACAGTTTCAGAAGGCAGAAGCAAAACATTGGACATGGGAATCTCCTGGTGGACAGTTCCACAACAAAATTGACCACATCATCTTCAATAGAAGGTTTTGCATGACCGATGTCGCTGTCATCCCAAAATTCCAAACAGGATCGGACCACCGTCTCCTTCATGCAAAATTCTACTTCACACAAAGGGGAGAAAAGGTTGCAAAGTTTAAGAAGAGAACTCCCAGAACAACCACCAATTTGGAACTCTTTGGCACCATTGTGACAACATGGGAAGATACCATCGTTGACGACATCAATGAAGAATACAACCGACTGGTTCAGAACCTCCATGATAGTGCAAAGAATGCTGAGAAAGAGAAAGACAAAAAATGATGCCTGTCTTCAAAAACTCTCGAGCTCATTCACGAACATGGCAAGGCACGGGCCTCAGGCAACCAAATGCTAACATCCAAGCTCGCAAAGCACTTCAGAGAAGGATAAAGGAAGACCTCAAAATGGAAAAGCAGAAATAATGGAAGATGCAGCAGAAGCCAGGAAAAGCATTCACAACGCCCACCTGTCCTTCGCCAACTATAAGACCAAGATGACAGCCCTCCGAGGCCCTGATGGTTCTATCACATCATCCCGAAAGGCAATGGAGAAGATTATCCATGACTTCTACTCAGATCTCTTTGAAAGCCACATCCACCTGCCCACATACCAAATTCCGCAGGATGGATATGTCGTTCCCAACGTTCTCCCTTCTGAAATCCGACATGCCATTTCGTTAGTAAAGAAAGGAACAGCTCCAGGCCCAGACAAAGTCAGACCTGAACACCTGAAGAATCTGCCTTCAGTACTCATCAATACTCTGGATCAACTCTTCACACGCTACATGTCTGAATGCAAGGTGCCCTCCCAATGGAAAACCAGCAGGACAGTTCTGATGTTCAAGAAGGGAGACATTAATGACGTTGGTAACTATGGCCCCCATCTTCCTGTTGTCTGTCATCTACAAGCTGTTCACTCGAGACATCCTGAACAAGATTGGCAGAACATTAGATGAAGGATAACCATACGAGCAAGCTGGCTTCCGAAAAGGATTCAGCACAATCAACCATATCCACACAGAAACCAAGCTCATTGAGGTTTGTAGGGAGTTCAAGATGCCGCTCTATCTCACGTTCATTGATTTAAAGAAAGCCTTCGATTCTGTTGAGACCCAAGCAGTCATTGAAGCCCTAGCCAAACAGGGTGTTTAAACCCAATACATCAAGATCTTTTGTGAGCTATATTATGGATTCACCACAGGATCTCACCATTCTAAAAGGAAGTGATCATTGATGTCAAAAGAGGGGTTCAGCAGGGTGATACCATTTCATCAAAACTCTTCAGCGCCACCCTCGAGAACATCATGCAACAATTAGAAAGGGAAGGAATGGGAGTGAAGATAGACGGTTGGCAAATACACCACCTCTGCTTCGCTGATATCGTTCTAATAACACCAAACATTAGCCACGCAGCACAAATGCTGGCTGACTTTGACCGAGAATTAGAAAGAGAGGGTTACAACTGAATCTCAACAAAACTATGTTCATGAAAAATGAACTAGTTCCAGAGGCCCAATTCACTCTCAATGGAACTAACATCTCTGATTGCAGCAGTTATTTGTACCTAGGTCGAGAAGTCAACATGATGAACGACCTAAAACCTGAGCTGCGCAGGGAGGAAGAGAGCGGCATGGAAGGCCTTCAAAAGCATCGAAAAAATAGTGAAAAAAGACAAAGAACCTCTCTGCATTAACATATGCCTCAGTGACCTGGGCCCTACGAAAGCAGGATGAGAATGCTATTTGGGTCTCCCAAGAGGAATCGAAAGAGCTATGTTTGGAATGTCACACCTCACTCAAGAAATCTGGAGTTTTGCTGTTCCAGAGTCAGGGACACTGTCTCATTTGCCAAGGCATCGAAAATCAGATGGGCTGGACATTAATGCGATTTGGAGACTACCACTGGACTAGAGCCATTACTGACTGGATCCCACAGGACGTCAAAAGATCACGTGGCCGCCCACCTCTAAGATGGTCTGACTTCTTTGTCCAGACCATGAACGGACAGTTTGAGGCTCTTCGTATTCCTGAAACAACCAGATGCCATTGGGCTACACTGGCACATGATAGGGTCAAATGGAAATGTTACTGGTGCCAGCTCGAGGAAATCGATGAACAACGGGATGTCTAGTAATCTAGTGATCTAGTGATCTAATGATTATAAATTGTCATGTAAGTTGCTGGGGTACCCAACAGTACCGGGAAGCAAGTTTCCTTCTACCTCCGAAGCTGGTGGGGAATGGTTGAAGACTCAGGAATCTGATGCAGTTTTAAAAGGCTTTACTTATCACAGGTTCAGGCATACAAATCAGCAATAGAAAAAAACCCTGTGCTTCGGATTCACTGCTAAAACTCCAGCCACTTGTAGGCCAAGAGGTTGCCACCACTCCCTATAGAGAGGAGACAAAGACAAGATTCCCAAGAAGAGTTCAAGCCCCAAAAGAGAGCCCAAAACAGAGTTCAAAAAGAGAGAGCCCCAAAGAGGAAGCAGGTTAGTTTTATACCCCTACAACTCAGACCTCCCACTATTATGGGAAGCAGGGAGGGTCAAATGCCCTCAGGTAATTTCTTCCAGCACCTCACCTAGACCCTTTTATATGCTAATGTCTTGAGCCACGGTCTGCCTGGAAATGCCTTTATAGGGTAGAGAAGGGGGTTTCTGAGATGGCCTGCCTCTGTACCAAAGACTATACTAATGCCAGTTAAATATTTTCCAAGCCTTCACAAGAGTCTCATCTACTCACAGTAGTTTTGCATTTTAGTTGCCTTTGAGTTATCAGGGAGCCATGCTTGCTCGCTTGGAGGCAAACAGCATTTCTCTCTAGGCTAATTACTTAGAGATCCAACGTGCCCAGGCAAATATGCTGGTAAGATCTAGCTAGTCCCATGATTGTGGTAGCATGAGAGAATATTTTTACCAGCCAGTAGAATACACGGTCAGATAAACTGCCACATTTAAGCTAACCCCCTATCTACAAATTGAACTGTAGGAGGCAATCCAAGGCAGATGCAGAGGTGTCCTGCAACAATAAATAGAATACTATAAGCATTTTTTAAAAATTTTATTATACCACTTTTAGACATACAATTGCAAGATGCTCATGCTCGAGTTTTAGTTCTACAGTGTTCTAACACCCATCCCTTCACCGAACCCATCTCCCATCACCAATGTCCCCTCTTCCCTCCCCTCCCACACCCCAACTATCTGGCGGGTTCTGTATATCTTTTCTTTCCTCTCTCTCTCTCCCTCCCACCTAACTTTCCTACACATCGTAGAAAATGAAGTCACAGTACATTAAAGGACATAACTGTTTCCCACTAGTTTGATGGACCACATGGCCGCTTGCGCACACGCGACTTAGGGGTCTCAGGGTCAGCATCCGGACAGCGAAAATGGTGGCTAATGTGGTGGGCAAGTCTCATCCGACTGCTTCCGGTACCCCCCAGAGGTGATGGGCCCACCCCAAAACCCATCTGTCCTCCTGGGGGCCTCAAGGTCAGCTGAGCTAGGGGAGAGCCGAGTTCCAGTTCCCCCAGCTGCTTTTGAGGCTCTGCATGCTATGGCTGGTCGCCCCAGGGCATCTCCTGGGCAGGGCTACCACGCTCAGACAAAACGAAGAGGGAAGGGGCGACCCCAGCTCTATCTGATGAATTCCCGGTGCTTCCTTTTTCTGGCTGCTGCCTACCTAGCTCGAACTCGTTTTGCTCTGTTAATCTGGTCTTGAGGTCAGTGTTCCTCCTCGGAGGGCTCTGATGTGCTGCAGCATCTGGACAGTGAAAATGGCAGCTAATGTGGGCGAGTCTCATCCGGCTGCTTCTGGGACCTCCCAGAGGTGATGGGCCCCTCCCAAAACCCATTTGTCCTCTGGGGACCTCAGGGTCAGCTGAGCTAGGGAGAGCCAAGTTCCAGTTCCCCCAGCTGCGTTTGAGGCTCTGCATGCTATGGCTGGTCACCCCAGGGCAGCTCCTGGGCGGGGGCCCTCCAGGCTCAGACAAAATGGAGAGGGGAAGGTGCGACCCAAGCTCCATCTGACGAATTCCAGGTGATTCCTGCTTCTGGGAGCTGCCTACCTGGGCTCAAAATCATTTTGCTCTGTTAATCTGGTCTTGAGGTCAGCGTCCCTCCTGGGTGGGCTCTGATGTGCTGCAGTGTCCGGACAGCGAAACTGGCGGCTAATGTGGTGGGTGAGTCTCATCCGTCTGCTTCCAGGACCCCACAGAGATGATGGGCCAACTTGCAAAACACATCTGTCCTCCTGGGGACCTCGTGGTCAGCTGAGCTAAGGGAGAGCCAAGTTCCAGTTCCCCAAGCTGCCTTTGAGGCTCTGCATGCTATTAATAAGCATATTTTAAAAGCAATTTATTCTATGCTATATTCTCTCCTAAAAGATTCCTTTTAAACTTTTCAAGTTATTGTTTCCAGGTACAGAGTTGGCACTTTTTGCCTAAGTAATAAAACATGAGCAGAAATAAAGAAAATACATATAATTGTACACCGAACTTTTTCTCATGGTATCATATATTATTTTTAGACATAATTAATATTCCCTGCCCCTCAAGGTTTTTCAGGTGTGGATGTGGTGCCCAGCTGTGTTGGCAGGTGGCAGACAGGAGACAGGAGACATATAGGGCTCTGCCCTGCGGGCCCTGGATGGTTGATGGTCTGACATAGAAAAGATTGGGCCCCTTTGGTTGAACCCAGAGCCATGGAAGAGCCTGGCAAGCTACCTGTGGTGTATTCGATATGCCAAAACCAGTACAATAATGGATCTCATTCCCAATGAATAGAGATGTTACTGGTGCCCGCTTGAGCAAATCTATGAACAACAGGAAGATAAGTGATAATTAATATTCAATTGCAGGATTTTTCTTAAGAAATTGTGAAAATTTCTGTACTTCATTATCAAGAATTTTTTTTATATTTAAACATGATAGTCAAACTGCTATCTTAAAATATAACTAAGATTTTTAAATTGCAGTAAAATAAAGATAAAAATTTAGGCTTTTATTGCATCATGTCCTCAAAAGGAAGTTTGTCTGGTGATGGGTGTGAAGTTGGAATGGTATATGCAGGAATCCATTATCCAAAGTACTTCAAGAAAGACACTTTTGTAAAGATTAAAATACTCATGTTTAATCACCACTTCATGAAATGTGAAGAGAAAAGAAAAACTAAATAGTGGATATAATAGCTCAATATTAAAAATGAATTTCAAAGGTAAAACAGTACCATGATTACATAAGGACCAAATAAAAGAGATTAACCTCATAATGCAATTTTCCCTTTTAGGTTCCTTCTTTATAAGCTCATCATCTATCAGGGCTCCCAGCAGTCAGTGCTATGGACACGAAGTATCCTTATCCTCAGCTACCATGAAGCAAGAAACGCACTGGCCTGGGATTCTCTGCTGGAACATTCCTCCCTTAGGGCCACAGCTTACATGATCCACAACAGTCATTCCATATTCACTGCTTCTTCCACTACTGCTTAATTAGCGCCTGTCTTGGTTCTCCTCTCTTCGAGGCCTCCAGAGCTCTCTCTCATTTTCCTTCTATTCTCCACGAGAAATCATCCCACATATGTGAATTGGGCGTCACTGCTTTCTGAAGTTTCCTAACCTAATACTAGCCTACAAATTATTCATTAGCTTCTACAGGACCATTTGCCTGCAGTCCAATGAGAGCCTCACAACTGTGGAAGGAAAAGGAGAAAAGAAAGGAAAAGGGAGCTCAGACATGTAGAAGCAAGCACATCAGCTAAATTGTAGGTAAGAAATAGTTTGAATTGACTAACGATGGAGAAGGATAAAGTAGTCACCTAGAAGGAACAAGTAGACTCTGGTGGAGGGACCTGCACACTTTGTTGGTGGGGAAGTGCTGGGACTCTATAACAAAACCATAAATGTTGCCACTGTTGTGAACAAGCTACCTAAACTCTAGCGGGAATTTAGATATTTTAGATGAATATTTATTTATAACTATCCTTTTATATTTATAGCTATCCTGTAAACATCCTCACAGACATGGAGCAGAGCTGCTACTAGCTCTCCATGTGCCCAGACGCTCATGAGGCGCCCAGGAGGGATGGCGGGGGTCTAGCCCTGGCCCGCCAACCCAGCAGAGCCTCGCAACAAGCCAGATGAACCCCCAATCCATGAAGGCCTCCATTTTCCACATCCGACTTCCCCCTCATCAGAATTCCACACTGCAGACCAGCCTATCACAGCCAGGCTCACACGGCCGCAAGTGGTCATGCGGTTCATCAATAAATGCTGGATTTAGAGATGACTACAAGAGTGTGCTACCTGCACAGCAGAGCCTGGCAAGCTACCCGTGTCGTATTTGATATGCCAAATACCAGTAACAATTATAGACCTCATTCCCATGATCTGATCGAATGGTTTGAGGCTCTTTACGTTCCTGGAGCAAGCAGGTGCCCTTGGGCTCTACTTGCATGACAGGACATATGGAGATGTTATTGGTGCCCACTCGAACAAATCGACGATGAATGGGAAGACAGTGATACAGTGATCCTTTTCATTATTTTAGTCTTGTAAGTCACCATTTCATCTCTCTTCCTGTGCAAGTGACACAGCGACAAGTTTTATGTTTGTTTCCCCAAGTCCCTCACCGCTTTCAGGCATCAGGTGTTTTCAAATTGAATCACAGTGAGATACAGAGTAACAAAGATGTTCATGACTGGGATTCAGTCATACACTATTCCAACACCGGTCCCTTGACTGAGCACACTTCCCACCACCAATATCTCTAGTTTCCCTGCCTCTATGGCAGGCTCTCTCTCTCTCTCTCTCTGATCACTCACTCTCCTCTCTTTCTTTCTCTCTCTTTCTCACTTGCTCTCTCAGACACACAGACACAGTCTCTCTGTCACTCACACAATCACTCCCTCCCTCTTTCTCTCTCTCTCTCCCTCCTCTTCCCCTTGTCCTCACCCTTCACTCTCCTTCCTCTTCCTGTTCCACTGCCCTACCTCCCCTTCTCCTTATGAACATTATAGTTTACAATAAACTCACCGAGAAGTTATCCAGTATATTCCTTTACTGCCTTTCAGCACTCAGTTCTTGTCCAGAGTGATGATTTCCAACCATCATTGTCACAGTAGTCCCTTCACCATCCTTACTGCTCTTCCCATTCCTCCTACTTGTAGCAACGTCATCAGTGCAACCGTGCTGCTGGTCCTTATTTCTACTGACTGTGGATATTCGTCTCATGGATTTTTATGTCCTACAGATGAGTGCAATCATTCTATGTGTCCCACTCCCTCTGACTCACTTCACTCAGCATTATATTATCAAGAAGCATTCATTTGTAAGCAAATTTCATAACTTCTGTTTTCCTGCTGGCTGTATAGCATTCCACTGAGTTAATGTACCACCGTTTCTCCTCCGACATCAGTAATTAAAAACAAACAATGCATAAGGAAAGCAAAAATTATCCTCTCTTAGGTATATTTTAAGTGCCTATGGAGAGCAGTGAGGTTTGTCAACATATTGGTGGAGACGTATGTGCAGTAATTTTATAGTTCAAAACCAAAAAAGTGAGCAGTATTGTGACCATTTAGCCTAAATAACAATTCAAGTTAAAAAAAATAACTTAAGATGTAAATAAATGCAATTCGTTAAGAGAATAGAAAGCCTGATTTAAAACAGCAGTCAACATCTATTTTATTTAGATCCTCTTTTATCAGTATCCTTATTAGGAATGTAACTGTTAGAAATTCATATATGAACAACTGTGTCATTATCTAGGCTTTTATTAATGGGAAAGGGCTCAGGAATACAGGTATGGTTAGTAAAGAGTTGAAAATACTCAAGGAGGCAATCCATGATTCCTATGTTGAGGCTACTCAGGGGCAAGCCTTGGTGAGAATGAGCACGTCTCCATACTGTGTAGCCAAGGTGAGAATGACCACGTCTCCATAATGTGTAGTCAGGGTGAGAATAAGCACGTCTCCATACTGTGTAGTCAGGGCGAGAATGAGCACATCTCATACTGTGTAGTCAGGGTGAGAATGAGCACGTCTCCATACTGTGCAGTCAGGATGAGAATGAGCACAACCCCATACTGTGTAGTCAGGGCGAGAATGAGCGCATCTCCATACTATGTAGTCAGGGTGAGAAGAGCCTTTCTGAGATGGCATGTCTCTGTACCAAAGACTATACTAATGCCAATTAAATATTTTCCAAGCCTTCACAAGAGTCTCGTCTACTTCCACGACAGTTTTGTATTTTAGTTGCCTTTGAGTTATCAGGGAGCCATGCTTGCTTGCTTGGAGGCAAACAGCATTTCTCTCTGGGCTAGTACTTAGAGATCCAACATGTTCAGGCAAATATGCTGGTAAGATCTAACTAGTCTGATGATGATTGTGGTAGCTTGAGAGAATATTTTTACCAGCCAGTAGAATACAGGGTCAGATAAACTGCCACATTTAAACTAACCCCCTATCTACAAAATGACCTGCAGGAGGCAATCCAGGGCAGATGCAGAGGTGGCCTGCAATAATAAATAGAATAAATATTATAAGCACTTTTTAAAACTTTTATTACAACACTTTTAGACATACAATTGCAAGATACTCATGCTCGAGTTTTAGTTCTACAGTGTTCCAACACCTATCCCTTCACCGAACCCATCTCCCATCACCAATGTCCCCTCTTCCCTCCCCCTCCCATACCCCAACTACCTGGCGAGTTCTGTATGTCTTTTCTCTCCTCTCTATCTCTTCCTCCCTCCTAACATTCCTACACATCGTAGAATGCAGTACATTAAAGGACATGACTGTTTCCACTAGTTTGATGGACCACATGGCTGCTTGTAGCCACTCCACTTTGGGGCCTCCAGGGTCAGCATCCGGACAGCGAAAATGGCGGCTAATGAGGTGGGCAAGTCTTATCCGACTGCTTCTGGGACCCCCTAGAGGTGATGGGCCCACCCCAAAACCCATCTGTCCTCCTGGGGGCCTCAAGGTCAGCTGAGCTAGGGAGAGCCGAGTTCCAGTTCCCCAGCTGCTTTTGAGGCTCTGCATGCTATGGCTGGTCGCCCCAGGGCATCTCCTGGGCAGGGCTACCACGCTCAGACAAAACCAAGAGGGAAGGGGCGACCCCAGCTCTATCTGATGAATTCCGGTGCTTCCTTTTTCTGGCTGCTGCCTACCTAGCTCGAACTTGTTTTGCTCTGTTAATCTGGTCTTGGGGTCAGTGTTCCTCCTCGGAGGGCTCTGATGTGCTGCAGCATCTGGACAGCGAAAATAGCAGCTAATGTGGGAAAGTCTCATCCGGCTGCTTCTGGGACCTCCCAGAGGTGATGGGCCCACTCCCAAAACCCATTTGTCCTCCTGGGGACCTCAGGGTCAGCTGAGCTAGGGGAGAGCCAAGTTCCAGTTCCCCAGCTGCGTTTGAGGCTCTGCATGCTATGGCTGGTCACCCCCAAGGCAGTTCCTGGGCGGGGCCCTCCAGGCTCAGACAAAATGGAGAGGGGAAGGTGCGACCCAAGCTCCATCTGACCAATTCCAGGTGATTCCTGCTTCTGGGAGCTGCCTACCTGGGCTCAAAATCATTTTGCTCTATTAATTTGGTCTTGAGGTCAGCATCCCTCCTGGGTGGGCTCTGATGTGCTGCAGTGTCCGGACAGCGAAACTGGCGGCTAATGTGGTGGGTGAGTCTCATCCGTCTGCTTCCGGGACCCCCCAGAGATGATGGGCCAACTTGCAAAACCCATCTGTCCTCCTGGGGACCTCGTGGTCAGCTGAGCTAAAGGAGAGCCAAGTTCCAGTTCCCCAAGCTGCCTTTGAGGCTATGCATGCTATTAATAAACATTTTTTAAAAGCAATTTATTCTATGCTATATTCTCTCCTAAAAGATTCCTTTTAAACTTTTCAAGTTATTGTTTCCAGGTATAGAGTTGGCACTTTTTGCCTAAGTAATAAAACATGAGCAGAAATAAAGAAAATACATATAATTGTACACAAACTTTTCTCATGGTATCATATATTATTTTTAGACATAATTAATATTCCCTGCCCCTCAAGGGTTTTTTCAGGTGTGGATGTGGTGCCCAGCTGTGTTGGCAGGTGGCAGACAGGAGACAGGAGACATCCAGGGCTCTGCCCTGTGGGCCCCTGGATGGTTGATGGTCTGACATAGAAAAGATTGGGCCCCTTTGGTTGAACCCAGAGCCATGGAAGAGCCTGACAAGCTACCTGTGGTGTATTCGATATGCCAAAACCAGTACAATAATGGATCTCATTCCCAATGAATAGAGATGTTACTGGTGCCCGCTTGATCAAATCTATGAACAATGGGAAGATAAGTGATAATTAATATTCAATTGCAGGATTTTTCTTAAGAAATTGTGAAAATTCCTGTACTTCATTATCAAGAAATTTTTTTATATTTAAACATGATAGTCAAACTGCTATCTTAAAATATAACTAAGATTTTTAAATTGCAGTAAAATAAAGATACAAATTTAGGCTTTTATTGCATCATGTCCTCAAAAGGACATGATGGGTGTGGTGGAATGGTATATGCAGGAATTCATTATCCAAAGTACTTCAAGAAAGACACTTCTGTAAAGATTAAAATACTCATGTTTAATCACCAGTGGAGTTTATAATAGCTCAATATTAAAAATGAATTTCAAAGGTAAAACATTACCATGATTACATAAGGACCAAATAAAAGAGATTAACCTCATAATGCAACTTTCCCTTTTTAGGTTCCTTCTTTATAAGCTCATCATCTATCAGGGCTTCCAGCAGTCAGTGCTATGGACACGAAGTATTCTTATCCTCAGCTACCTGGCCTGGGCTTCTCTGTTGGAACACTCTCCCTTAGGGCCACAGCTTACATAATCCACAACAGTCATTCCATATTCACTGCTTCTTCCACTACTGCTTAATTAGCGCCTGTCTTGGTTCTCCCACTCTCTTCGAGGCCTCCAGAGATCTCTCTCATTTTCCTTCTATTCTCCATGAGAAATCACCCCACATATGTGAATTGGGCGTACTGCTTTCTGAAGTTTCCTAAACTAATACTAGCCTACAAACTATTCATTAGCTTCTACAGGACCATTTGCCTGCAGTCCAATGAGAGCCTCACAACTGTGGGAGGAAAAGGAGAAAAAGAAAGGAAAAGGGAGCTCAGACATGTAGAAGCAAGCTCATCAGCTAATTTGTAGGTAAGAAATAGTTTGAATCGACTAAGGATGGAGAAGGATAAAGGAGTCACCTAGAAGGAACAAGTAGACTCTGGTGGGGGGGACCTGCACACTTTGTTGGTGGAACTCTATAACAAAACCATAAATGTTGCCACTGTTGTGAACAAGCTACCCAAACTCTAGTGGGAATTTAGATATTTTAGATGAATATTTATTTATAACTATCCTTTTATATTTATAGCTATCCTGTAAACATCCCCTCACAGACATGGGGCAGAGCTGCTAGCTCTCCATGTGCCCAGACACTCATGAGGCGCCCAGGAGGGATGGCAGGGGTCTAGCCCTGGCCCGCCACCCCAGCAGAGCCTCGCAACAAGCCAGATGAACCCCCAATCCATGAAGGCCTCCATTTTCCACATCGGACTTCCCCCCTCATCAGAATTCCACCCTGCAGACCAGCCTATCACAGCCAGGCTCACGCGGCCGAGAAGTGGTCATGCGGTTCATCAATAAATGCTGGATTTAGAGATGACTACAAGAGGTGCTACCCGCACAGGAGAGCCTGGCAAGCTACCCGTGTCGTATTTGATATGCCAAATACCAGTAACAATTATAGACCTCATTCCCATGATCTGATCGAATGGTTTGAGGCTCTTTACGTTCCTGAGCAAGCAGGTGCCCTTGGGCTCTACTTGCATGACAGGACATATGGAGATGTTACTGGTGTCCACTCCGAGCAAATCGACGATGAATGGGGAAGACAGTGATACAGTGATCCTTTTCATTATTTTTTAGTCTTGTAAGTCACCATTTCATCTCTCTTCCTGTGCAAGTGACACAGCGACAAGTTTTATGTTTGTTTCCCCAAGTCCTCACCGCTTCAGGCATCCAGGTGTTTTCAAATTGAATCACAATGAGATACAGAGTAACAAAGATGTTCGTGACTGGGATTCCAGTCATACACTATTCCAACTTTACCGGTCCCTAGGCTGAGCACACTTCCCACCACCAATATCTCTAGTTTCCCTGCCTCTATGGCAGGCTCTCTCTCTCTCTCTGATCACTCACTCTCCTCTCTTTCTCTTTCTCTCTCTTTCTCACTTGCTCTCTCAGACACACAGACACATCTCTCTGTCACTCACACAATCACTCCCTCCCTCTTTCTCTCTCTCTCTCCCTCCTCTTCCCCTTGTCCTCACCCTTCACTCTCCTTCCTCTTCCTGTTCCACTGCCCTACCTCCCTTCTCCTTATGAACATTATAGTTTACAATAAACTCACCGAGAGTTATCCAGTATATTCCTTTACTGCCTTTCAGCACTCAGTTCTTTTTTCCAGAGTGATGATTTCCAACCATCATTGTCACAGTAGTCCCTTCACCATCCACTGCTCTTCCGTTCCTCCTACTTGTAGCAACGCAGTCAGTGCAACCGTGCTGCTAGTCCTTATTTCTACTGACTGTGGATATTCGTCTCATGGATTTTTTATGTCCTAGAGATGCAATCATTCTATGTGTCCCACTCCCTCTGACTCACTTCACTCAGCATTATATTATCCAAGAAGCATTCATTTGTAAGCAAATTTCATAACTTCTGTTTTCCTGCTGGCTGTATAGCATTCCACTGAGTTAATGTACCACCGTTTCTCCTCCGACATCAGTAATTAAAAACAAACAATGCATAAGGGAAGCAAAAAATTATCCTCTCCTAGGTATATTTTAAGTCCGCCTGTGGAGAGCAGTAGGGGTTTGTCAACATATTGGTGGAGACTGATGTGCAGTAATTTTATAGTTCAAAACCAAAAA
>JAJIBD010001198.1:0-23569 GCA_021461705.1 Cryptotis parvus
AAACATCTTTAAAAATGCCATGGCAAATGGCAAGAAAGTAACAACAACTCTGAAAGGTCAGAAGTGATAAGACAAGGAGCAATCGTGGAAGAAAGGACCTTTCTGGAGTGCGGGCGTGTACTGCTGGAACATGATAATCCCTGGTAGAGAGCGTTTTAGAGACAAAAGAATCTCTGTTTTGTCAGGGAGAAGGTCCAGGTTCCCATATAAGGTGGTGTGACAGCTGGAAGCCTTTATATTCCCAAGAGATGAAATTCTCAGTGGGTAAACTAAAAGAAAATGTCTCCAGAACAGAACAGCAGTGAGCCTTTGTATGGAGCAACAAGAAATAGTTCTCGAAACGTCTAAGTCGCTCTTCACTGTAGTGGGTAAGAATCACATACCCAAGTGCCCTCTTCCAAATTAAACGTCAAACATTTACTTAAGGCAAAAACAAAAAAGGCCTCCCACAGTCCCTAAACACGTAACAGAAGAAATCCAAGACTTCTGCTTAGGGTAATGAACTTTAAAATCGCGAAGTTTCGAGAGCATTTTCAAACACAAAGAGTTCCTGGGTTTCACTGACAGAAAAAAATCACAAAACACACAAGGAAATAAGCTGCCATGAATAAAAAAAAGAAAAACAAATTTGCAGACTCCAAACCTCAAAGGCGGCAGACATCTATGATATCCCCGCTATAGAATGAAAAAACATTTAAAAGTATTTAAAGAGAGAAAACAGACCCCAAATACAACAAAAAGAAAAAAGAGATCAAAGTGACTAGATAGGTCTGACAAAGAATCCAAAATAACTACTAGAAATGAAAATACTGTTTGCGAATTAGAGATTCAATAGTGAGTATAATACCAAATTAGACAGTTAGAGGTGTAGAATTGGTAATTTGGCAGGGAAGAGATCTCAAAAAATTATAAACTTAATGTTGTACAGAGATCAAAAAAAGATGAAAATATAAAAAGACTAAGAATTGTGGAGGGTGGAATATAAAGAGACCTATAGATATTGAGGAACGATCAGCGTTAGAAGTGATTACACTTGCTAGATTTCGCAGAGCTCTCAGGCTCTTCAAAATTCAGAGCACAGGAATCCCAAGGAGTGCTAAGCAGAAAAAGCCCTCACTAGAGAAAGCCCTGGCAACATTGTGAGTTTTAACAGCTTTTAACACTTAAGATTCTAGTGGAAAGAGCGGCCTGCTCTACAAATGAGTGAAGAATTCCAATAACTGTTGATTTCTCCACTTAAGAGAGAAGCCTGTATACTCAACCTCTTTTACCAAAGTATTACTGCACCTAAACTGTATATCGCTACAAAACTACTTTTCATAAATTTTCCAACAAAATATAATAAAGATTTATTCTAAGAAAACCCTAAATGATATACTTCGGAGAAAAGCAAAAATGTGTTCTGAAAAGAGGGAAAGATGAGAAAAGAAAATAGTGAACACATGACTATCCTGAAATAAATACGGACAATATAAGGCAAATGCTAACTATATACAAATTATAGAAAATAAGTGTCTAATATGAAAAGAATGCAAAATGAAAACTGTGCCACAATGGTTGGGAAAAAAGATCAGGGATTAAAGCATTTTAATATCCCCATTTTAAAAGCAACAAGAAACTGGGAGGAGAAACACCTTCATTAAGTTCTAAAGTACAGTGACCCTCTCTCTGAGAATGCCCAGAAGGAAAACACAAAAGCCAAATAGTTAGAGAAAATAAATACAGAATTATAAAAGTAAAACAACAATGTCAAGCAACATTAAAACCAAATGGAAGGGGCAATAAAGAAAAAAAGTAATCACAGAAAATCAGAACAAATAGAAAGAATGGGAAAAGTCTGTCAATACTAATGCAATACTATTTTTTGGCTTGACCAAAAATGCAAACGTAATCTATATGACCTACTATGAAACAACAGAAATGGATATATTGTCCTGGTCAAAGACAAAGATTTTGGATTGACTTAAAAATAGAAAACATACCCAACACAAAAACTTGTATGTAAATGTTCACAGTAGTTTTATTCATAATTGTCACAAACTGGAAACAACCGATTCCCGGCATCCCATATGGTCCCTGAGCACTCAGGGAGTGATTCCTGAGTGCAGAGCCAGGAGAAACCCTGAGCATTGCAGGGTGTGACCCCAAAAATCTACAAACGGGCTAATAATGAAATAAACTGTAGCATATCCACATACTTAAATGCTACCCGGATAAAAGGAGTAAAATAATGATTCACGTACAATATGCTGAATTTGTGAAAAGCACTGTGCTAAATGAAAGAATTCATCACCAAAGACCATATTGTTTTAGCCACACATTTGTTCCAATATTAATGTTTTGGATATATTTTTATTTATAAAGAAAAAGTATCTGAGCATATGAAAGAATGCAGAAAAGTAATAAATAAAATAATTCTGATGGAATTATCAATAAAAGAAACAAATTCTTCAACTGGACCATATGTTACATGGTCCCGTTTAGAGTGACTATACTAGGGAAGACAAGATTTACAGTGATAAAAAGCAGATGAGTGGTTTTCTGGGGCTGAGATGAGGGAAGGAAATTACCGCAAAGGGCATGGGGAACTTTCTGGTGTGACAGAAACGATCTCTATCTTTATTGTGGTGGTGGTTTTTATGACTCTGTACACTTGTCAAAATGTGTCATACTATAACACTTAAAATGTGTGAACATTACTGTAGTAAATTGTATATTTAAAAAAACCACTGAACTTTTTGTACATTAAAACCATAAACCTTAATGCTATTATAACCAGGTTATCTAAATATAATAAATTTTAAAAAATTATAAACTGTCTTCCAGAAAAAATGTAGTCAAACCATCTATTAGAAAAAGAGATTAAAACCACTGAGAAAGACCATGCCTCTGTTACTCAACTTACTGAACATATTTAAACCTTTTTGTGATCTTGAAAAAAGGGTCATTAGAAAATGATTATATATGCAGGCGGAATATTAACCTAGAAATTCAGCTTACCTGTTACTTTTTGACGAATTAGGTTAAAAGGGGTCATGATATAGTAATAAAATATTCAATCTCATTGGAAATATAGAAGTGTATGCTTAACAAAGTGTATGCTTTCAGAACATATAGTGTATGTTCAGCATACACTTAACAAAGCGTATGCTTTCAGAATACATAAAACCAGACTTCACAAAACCTCAAGGAAAACCTGACCCCCGGATAATCTTATTTTTTCTTTTTGGGTCACACCCAGCGACGCTCAGGGGTTACTCCTGGCTCTAAACTCAGGAATTACTCTTGGTGGTGCTCGAGGTGTCATATGGTTGCTGGATATCAAACTTGGGTCGGGTGCATGCAAGCAAAACCCTACCCACTGGACTATTGCTCTGGCCTAACTTGAAGTCTTATTTGTGAACATAAGTGCAAAAATCACAGACTCAAAATCCAACAGTTTACAAAGAAAAAACAACATGCCCACCATATAACAAGTTTTAATATCAATGTTTTCCATATTATAACAGATTAAAGAATCATATATGCAATCATATGAAAGGACATAGAAAAAGTATACAATAAAATAATTCTGACCAAAATTATTAGTAACAAGAAACAAACTGCATCATCTGAGTAAAGGAAACAATCCTCTAGCAAACAACATATTAACCAAATTTTCAGTGTTTCTTCCTCGATATCTACATTCAGGACAGAAAAACATTCATTCAAAAAGACATATGCACACTGCTATTCACTGCAGCACTCAGTAAAATAGCTAAGATTGGGAATCAACCTAGATGGCCAACAATAGATTAGTGGCTCATGAAGATGTGGTATATATGCACACAATGGAATACTACACAGCTGTTATGAAAGATGAAATCATAAAATTTGCTGCAACATGGATGAAACAGGAAGATACCATGTTAAATGAAGGAAGCCAAAAGAAAAAAGGACAAACACAGGATGATGTCACTTATATGTGGTATTTAATCTGGATGAGAAAATGCAATGACTTAAGTGTGGGGAGGGGAAGCCTAGACCATCCCTTGACTCCAGTCTTTAGGAAGCAGAAGGAAAGAAACAGTGGGGGGGAAGAGAAAAAGAGATAGGTGAGAAGCAACAGGAGTAAGGGCCAGAGGGACCCAGGTACACTGGTGGTGTTAAGGGCCAAGACAGCACTCAAATAGCCAAACCACAGAATCAGTAACTAAATATATGAAAGCCAGACTTTAATAACCAATTTAAAAAGGTGCCTGTCAAGACAACAGGCTGGGTTTGGGGTATGGAGGTAGCGGGTAGCAGAGAGCACCTGAGAGCAGAACAGTGTTGGATGGAAGCTGGTACTGGTGGTGGAATCGGTGATGTAGCGTTGTATGTCAAAAACCAAATATGAATAACTTTGTAACTCGCCATGCTTTAATAAAATAAAATGGGGGGTTATGCAGTGTATATGAAGTCACTGAAAAGAAGTTTACTGTCACCACTTCTACTCAGCACCAGGGACTAATCAATTCAATACAACAAGCAATAAAACGACCTATCTACATACATTCCCTTCTGTGTCTGGAAGAAGTTCTGCTTTTAAAGAAGTAAATGAACTTCTTTTCAAAGGTGAGAACTTTGTCTGTAGGCATTTTTAACTATTGTAGTATTATTTTTTTTTGGTAATGTTAAGTTGGAAAACACAGGAAGTTATTTTTCTTTGTGCATGTTTTATTTGATTTTTAAAATTTTTTAAATTAATTTTTATTGAGTTTACAATCCTATAGTCATTGTTGTTTAGCAGTTGTGGACCTACTACATCAATCTTTCCATGGTGTGTCAAGATTCCTTCATGATTCCTTCCACCATTTATATTTACATTTCAAATTTAATCTTTATTTTCCCTAATACAGCAAAGTTGAGAGCCTTAACACAATGATTTTCTAAATACAATGAAACAAAGGATCTGGCCTGACAAATTTTAAAAGTACATTGAAATAAATAAGTATTTTGTTTTCAGGCCACACTCAGTGGTGCTCAGGGCTTACTTCAAGTCGTACTCAGGGATGACCACTTGGGACGGTCTGGGAGACCACATGCAATGCTGGTGATCAAACCCAGGTCAGCCATGCAAGGCAAGTGCCCCTGCCCACTGTACCCTCTCTCTCTGGTCTCAAACCAGTATTTGTTTTGTTTCTAAAAACTGCCTATATAAGACAAAAGAAAACAACAAATAAAAGGATTAATAGGGAAGAACATTCACTAACATGTACAAAAGACTTGAATTTTCTAAATTAAAAAATACCTTTTCAGTGACTGGGGCAGTGGTAAAACATTCTCTCTCCATGTAGAAGGCCTTGGGTTCAATTCTCAGAACTATAAGGAGAAATGGGGAGGGGGAGGTAAAACTACACACACACACACACACACACACACACACACACCCTTCTAGAGGAAAACATCTAATCCCTTTTAAAGGACAATTCTTTGAAAGAGAACTAATAAGACAACAGTAATACCATAAGGGAAAAGAATTCCTTTTATAAAATGTTCTGAAATTTTCCAATATAATTAAAGTTGTACTAATGATCCAGTTATTGGATAGCCAACACAAAATAGCATTACCTGTCTTCCAAATCAGTCTTAGGATCCAGTAACGCAAACCCAAAGCAATGGCCCTGCCATCTCCTGTCGTCCCTTGTGCTTCCCCTCCCCGATTTTTCCCATCCCCCCACCATACATGCACAGAGGAGTCTTTATTTTTTTTGTAAAACTATATATCATTTATTTGCTGCATTCATTTTTCTCCTACATTAAGTTATCTTGACATCTTTTTTAAAAATGTTATATTTCTTTTTTTTTTTTTTTTTTTTTTTTTTTTATAAGATGTTCATATTTGGGTTTCGGTCATACAGTGTTCCAGCACCCATCCCTCCACCAGTGCCCATCTCCCACCGCCAATGACCCCGATTCCCTCCCCCTCCCTAGCCTGCCTCTATGGCAGGTTCTTTATTTCTCTCTCTTTCTCTCACAGAGAAGACAAATCCTACTTTTCCCAAGACTGAAACACTTTCTCCTCTCTCTCTCTCTCTCACATACACACACACCCCTCCCCCAGTAGCCTCCAAGGCGCACACACCCATCTTCTAGCCATCCTTTCTTGTTTATGTGTGCAGACTTCAGAGAAAATCACCGTAAATCAACTGCAGCTGTTAATATTAACATGTTGATTTAATACTAAAATACAATTCCATGGGCCCACACATTAACATATTGCATGTGATTTTCTCTCTCTTTAGATGCACCCCTGCCTGCCTTAAAGTTATGACTCATCTTCAGTAATCTACAAAACACCTTTGTTCTGAAGTTTCCCTGCACCATCTAATCTGTACCCCTCATGGAGCCTTTGTTCCTTTCTTGACAACATATGCTGCTTGCTGCTTTACTTATCTGTATGTCTGTCTTGCAGCCCACTTGTAATTTTGTGTCTCCATAGCACCTGGTCCCTAGAAAGCTACAGTTAATTAAGCACCCACTATTTATTAGACTATCCAGCTTTTTTCATGTCATCACATTGAGGTCCCATAACTCAATGAATTCTCTTATTCCCGCTGCCCTTGCCCCACCCCACCCCTTTTTATTATAACAAAAGTTTGCTTAATCGTAAGAGCTCCAAGACAAAGTCTATGGTGGGAAAACAAGGAGGTTTTATTCACCGTGGGCTGAGTCCAGAGAGCAAGGATGTCTGAGGACTTCAGCCCTAAGCAATGGCCTCACAGGCCATTTCTCAGGATTATGCATTAGCAAGGAGGAGGTGCACTAGTGTCATAGCATCAAGGAGAGCAATGGCGTTGGGCGACAGTACAACAAGGGATAAGGAACCACAGCCATGGTTACATCAAGGGAAGTTGGGAAGGTCGTTTCCTGAAATCAGGGAGTCTTATGATTTTGCAGTTAAGAACATACACAAGTAAATTCTAAATCACACAGTTACACCCCGAATTTTGTACCGAGGAAGATATCAAATCCTCAATAAAAACAGGCTTACAACGAGTGTGTATGTTAATTTCACAACAAAAATCATTAATTAATAGTCTTAATAATTCAATTTAAGTGGCAAAGGAACTACATGACCCTGCTGATTCAGTCAGCAGAAAAGCACAGCTAAAGAACAAGTGAAGTTATAACAGTTTGCCCAGTCTTATCTTGAGTGGGTCCTTAGCACCAGGGCAGTACTGTCCAGACAGCTTCTAGAATGTGACTGGGATAGTGGTGGAGAGTATGCCACCCGCACGGCAAGCCTGGCAAGCTGCTCGTGGTCGTATTTGATATGCCAAATACCAGTAGCATTTATATTGGGTCATTCCCACGACCTAATATAATGGTTTGAGGCTCTTTATGTTCCTGGAGCAAGCGGATGCCTTTGGGTTCTACTAGCATGAGACAGGACATATGGAGATATTACTGGTGCCCACTCTAGCAAATAGATGATGAACGGGAAGATAGTGATAGTGATAGTGATAGTGATAGTGATAGTGATAGTGATAGTGATAGTGATAGTGATAGTGATAGTGGTGGAGTCTCTCCGGCCTCTGGAAACCCTCAGATGGAGGGGACATCGTGGAGGGACTCTGGTCAATCCTTGTGTGCAGCTTTCTCAACTCCAGAGTCACAGGGTTTCTTTAAATCAAACTTACTAGGATACACCTTCATCATTCCTTCAGGCTCTAGTTTTATTCAGAAGGCAAATGACTAATATGATACTTTCACCAACAAAAAGAAATATGGAGGCTAACATCCTGGGCCCCTCCAGCTCCTCAAGTGTCTCGGGCAGGAGACAGTACAGAGGCACTTGTCTTGCATGTGCTGTGGCAGCCGTGACCTTGGTTCAAATCCCTAGGTACCTTGGGGCCGGCGATAGCCCAGCGGGTAGGGCGTTTGCCTTGCAGCGCCGGCCTGTGCCAGCCCGGGTTCGATCCCCGGCATCCCATATGGTTCCCGAGCACCGCCAGGAGAAATTCTGAGCAAAGAGCCAGGAGTAACCCCTGAGCATTGCCGGGTGTGACCCAAAAAAAGCAAAAAAAAAAAAACCCCAAATCCCTAGGTACCACATTATGATCTCCTGAGCACTGAGTCCCTGAACAGCGCATAGGGAATATGGCCTAACCCCCACTACCCTCTTCGCTGGCCCCTAAAAGAACTTGGGTCTCTGGTATTCCACTGTTTGTGTTAGCATCTGGCACCGCTGGTGAAATGCAGCACAAAAGGCGAAACAGGTTGTATGAACTCTCACTTTCAGCCTTGTGTTGAAGGCTGTGACATTTATGTAGTGTGATAGAGGAGGAGCCAGGAGACTGCTCTTTCTGGTTCGACAATGATTCATGTCAATCGGGGCTGTCTCTAGACCCTCTTCCCATGCTGGGGAAGGTTCCAGACTTCACACATTCCACATTACTTCCTCACTCTCTGAGCCTCTACAGCCGAGGAAGAAAGTCCGTGAAGCATAAATCTAGGTACTTATCTAGTCACTGGCCTTGAAACACCACTTCCTTTACAGAAACACTTTCTGAAGAGAGGATGCCAGAAGCCATTTTTGAGTCAGGAAAAAAAAATCACTTTTTGTTCTTCGCAGAGAACAGGCACCCTGACACCCCTTCCCCCGGCACTGCGGAGCAGAGCAGCATGCCAACACAAAGTTGCCACAGACACTCTGTCATCGTGTTTCAGAGCAGAGAAAATGAACAGGCTCGTGTTTAACTAATGTTCAAGGTGTGTTACCAACTGAGCCACCGCCCTCCTTCCTGGGGAAATGCAAAGTGAGCTGTGGCCTTTTTGCAAGCCTCAGAGAGGATGAAATGTCAGCTGTAACTGAATTTCCTGGCTTCATTCCACTTACCTTGCCACTTTACTATTATCTAAGAAGACATTTTGGATATTAATATATTACATCTAAACACACCCCTCACTCAGACATCATGCTACAAACAAACAGCTGAATTCTACAGCTGTTCCTGCTAGTAACAAAAAAGGAGTCTTAACATTTTTTTAAGGGGGGGAAAGTCTGTTTATTCACAGATGTCTCCCAAGCCACGTTTACTGAGCTTGCCTATTAGCTCTCGTGAGTCAATGCTTAACTATACTTGTCGCTCCCATTCACACACACTTGTGGTGTTAAGCAACCATTCCTTCCCTTCTCCCAAAAAAAGACAGCAAAGAAAACAATGTTCACTGGGAGGAAGAGAAACTGAAATTCTTTTTGGCTGTTCCTCTCAATCAAACCCTTGCAGGAACAGAAGTATTCACTGTGGTTTATACACTTGTCACTCAGAAAATAGTATCTAGAAATGCATGCGCCTTCCTATAATTTCACTTCTATTTAAGGAGCAGCACTGTATTAATGGCACTGGGCACAAAAGGCAAAGCGACTGAATGGCATCTTGACCACACTATGGATCAAAAGTGTTAAACCTATCCATGCCACCCCTCGTGTTCCTGGAAGACTCTGGTGCTCTCTGACCTGTGGCTATCAAGCAAGATCCATCTGGCTCCTTGGGGGCACACAAGGCATCTGCCAGACTGAACCTTTGCTGTGTATCTCAGGCTGTGCACTGACTCCTCCAACTCCCTAATTGCTAGTCGCATTCTCCCCATTCTACAGGTAAGGAAACAGAGAGCTTACACAAGCCGCCCCAAGTCACACGGTCAGTTTGCAAACAGGGAACTCAAAATCAGTCAGCCTCAGAATATGATGCTCATTCTTTTACAATGCTTGGAGTCTGTTATGAATATATATAGATATAGATATAGATATAGATATAGATATAGATATAAATTATACTGGAGGAAACTGATCATGGAGGAAGTATAACTATCACATCCTAATAAACATCTCGATGTAAAATGGGTAATCCAAAACTGAAATGAAGGCATTAAAAATGCCAAAATATAAAGGGCTGAGAGTGGGAACATTTAGGATAACAAACATATTCCACCTACTGCATTCTCATAATAGTCTACCTAAAGAGATGTCTTTTCTTTTTAAATCTAATCCATTAGATTTTCACCTAATTCATCCATCAAAAACAAACGTAAAGAATCCATTTTCTGACCTATGAAACGGGAATATCTACTCAGTTAACCTCAAAGCCATTCTTAGCAAATAAAGAGAACACATCTTCTTTTCAAATGCATTAAAACAAAGGCATTTCAATGAATTCTCTCTTAGTCATTTTATAGCAATTGGTATTGCATCAACACTTTGATTCTGACATTATTCCCAAGAACCAACACCTCACATATATTCAAAAGACTGGAAATAGCCAGTGTTGGTGGAGATGCGGTGAAAAGGAATTCCATCTGTTAGGTCTCTATGAAAACAGTCTTGAGATTGCACCAAAAAAGTAAGAGTAGTGCTTCCATTTTATCCAGAAATTGTACTCAGCACCTACCTATAAAAAACAGTAATTCCAAAGGATATGCACATTTATGTTCACTGCAGTGCTTAGGATTATAGTCAGGATATACAAACAACCTAAATGATCACTGGCAGATGAATGGATGAAGATGCTGTTGTATAAATATACAATGGAATACATACAGCTATAATCTGGCAGTTTGCTGCAACCTGAGTAGAACTAGAAGGTATCATGTTAAGTGAAATAAGTCAGAGAGAAGAAGAAAAAATACCAGCTGACCTCACTCATCTAGTGGAATGCAAAGAATCAAAGCAAGGGAGGAAGTAGTACAAAATTCTATACTCTAGATTTTTGTATTATAGAATGCAGATTACTCAGCAGTAGACAGAGTGGGGAAGAAATGAAAAAAAAGTGAACCAGAGGTGAACAGAGAGAGAGTAGTGGAGTGTGGGGCACTGTGGGGTGGGTGCAGTGACTCTGTACATCAATACCATAAACATTAATATTAATCGTAACCATGTTACCTAAACTAAAGTGGACAAATAAATTACATATAGAAAAGTAATGAATGCTACAGAAAGAAAGATACTTGTTTTCAAAGAAATGTGTTTATAACTACAAAATAATAATGGTGAATAAAAATGGAACCTGGGTAAATATTTATCAATAGATTAATGGGAGAGTAATTCTAACAATAAATCATATTATGCAGCCCATAAAAAGAATGTATTAGAACTTTTCAACAAGAATTAAATGAAGAGACTTCAGCATGATTGTTTGAGATAAGTATGATATTAAAAAAATGTAGTATGGAGTCCAAAAGTCTATATGTACTTTTCAACCTTAATCATTTAAGATTAAATGCTGCATGCTTACAAAGAACATTTTAGAGCTATACCTTAACATTTTAAAATATTGGTGTTTATTATTAAAATTCAGTCAAGCAGAAATAACTGCATAGGATAAATTAAGAGCAAAAATTATTATTCCAAATTTAAAAACTAAGTATAAAATAGGAAAAAAATCCAATGTTCTAATGTTTGTTTTCTAAAAGGTAGAGCAATTATCCTATGGAGTAGTAGCTTAGCTGCCCTGATGTTTACGAATACCTGAGAGAACTTGTTTCATTTTGTGTAAAACAAAACACAACCCTCCAGCACTTTGCTTGTGTGTATGCATGTGTGTGACTGAATATATATTTATACAACTGTTCAAATGTAGGAAAAATATGGACAGATAAGGAGGGGGAGTGTGGGTAAAGGGAGAGTGATCCAGGAAAAGAAGATAAAGTTAAAAACACAGAAGGGACTAACAGAATGTGTTGCCATTGCCACACTCACACATTAGAAAGTTATTTGTATTACACAGACATATAAAACGACATCTTTATTTTATTTTATCAAAAGAACGGCCTGTGCTGAGTAGCCACTTAAGAGTCAAACTTCCACCCAACTCTCTGTTGAACCCTCTGTGCTTGTGGGAGCTGGATGGACCATCACACTCTGAGCTAGGACCCTTGCAGACAGTGCCAGGATATTCACCAGCCTGGTGACTGGGAGCTTCAAAGCAAAGCTTCAGCCCTTTTACTCAGGGGTATCAAAAGTCCATTATATTAATTTATTTTTGGCTTTTTTAGGTTTGCATTTACAAGTTGCCTGCAGTACTTGTAAATCCAAGTGCAGACAACTTGCAAATGCAAACATGTACTGCATTTTATCATGATAATACATCAGGCTTTTCATCTGCAAATATAAGTCCAGAGCCATAAGATTATAATAATTATTTTGAACAGATTAGGAATTCGTATGCTCAAAGCATACTTTAGATTTTTATAATTTCATCGAACTTTAAAAGTATAAAAAAATCTTTTCAGCTTTAGGTTTTATGATTGGTTTAGTTTGTGGGCTACACCCAGTGATGTTCAGGTCTTTCTCCCTGGCTCTGTACTCAAGGATTACTCCTGGTGGGCTCAGGGGACAATATGGGGTACTGAGCATTGAACCCATGTCAGCCATATGTGAAGAAAGCACCCTAACCTCTATATCTTTCTCCAGCCCCAAGTTTTATGATTTAGTAAACTCAAACACAGGATAAAAAAATTAACTTGAGTTCTTTTTTTGTGTTTTTTGGGCCACATTCAGCAGTGCCTAGGGCTTACTCCTGGCTCTTTGCTCAGGGATCATTCTGTGGTGTGCTGGGTGTGCTTGATGGATCTGGGTCAGCTGTGTCAAAGGCAAGCACCTTACCTTCCGCTGTGTCTCTCTGGTCCCTAATACGAGTTCTTCTATAATACATCAAATGCTTATTTGGCAGCATTATAAAATTAGCACTTAGTTAAAATATTATAGAAGTCAGACTTTTATTGGATTTGAAATATTATTAAGTATCTAATCAAGCCAAGGTATGTGGGTCTCAGTGGCAAAAGTCCCTGGGCATCCGTGGAGATGGAGGTGGGGTCCCTTTCCTCCCTACCTGTGTCCCATCAGGGAGGCCCGTGGACCTGCCCACAAACTGCTCCCGGGATGTTGGCCGTGAACCAGAGAGACACAGATACACGGGCAGAGCTGCTACCAGCTCTCCCTGTGCCTCGGCTGATCATGAGGCGTCTGGGAGGGAGGGCAAGTTCTGGCCCTGGCCCGCCATCTCAATAGAGCTTGGAAAAGCCAGGAGGAACCCCCTGCATCATGATGGCAGATATTTCCCAATGTCCGGACTCCACAACTCATCAGAGTTCCACCCAAGAGAAAAGCTCATCTCAAGCCCAGCTTGTCAAGAGTTCCACCCTATAGAGAAGCCTATTTCAAGCCCAGGTATGCGGGTCTCAGCAGCTATGATCACCAGGCTTCCGTGGAGATGGAGCTGGGGTCCCTTTCCCTACCTTTGTCCCATCTGGGAGGCCCAGTGAACAGCCCACGAACTGTTCTGGGGCTGTCAGCTGTGAGCCAGAAACATAGATACACAGGGCAGAGCTGCTACCGGCTCTCCCTGTTGCACGCTGCTGTGCAGTTCATCAGTAAATGCAAGAACTGAGAGTCTACCTACTATCAAGAGTATCCCCGCCCAGCATGGTAGAGCCTGGCAAGCTACCTGTGTCATATCTCGATATGCCAAAACAGTAACAATAACCCCATTCCCATGACCTGAACGAATGGTTTGAGGCTCTTCATGATCCTGGAGTGACAGCAGATGCCCCTTTGGCTACACTACCATGCAACAGGGATGAATGGAGACGTTACTGACACCTGCTCAAGCAAATTGATGAACAATGGGAAGACAAGTGATACAAGTGGCTTTTTAAGGGAGGGGCCACACTTAGCAGTGCTTAGGGATTACTCCTGACTATGCTCAGGAATCTCCCCAGAGGAGCTTTGGGGACTTTAGGGGTGCTGGGGATCTAACGCATACTGGCCGTGGGTAAGATACAGTCCCTATCTTCTGTACCATATTTGCAGCCCCAATTTATTTCTGGTGTTTGCTGACTACGATCTGGGCTATTCTTGGCTCTGTGCTCAAGGGTGACCCCTGATGGTACTCTGAGAGACATTTGTAGTACCAGGGGGCTGCAAGCCTTCTACCCCCTGTATTATCACTTCACCCTCAGAAGTACCTTTAATACAAGTGATTGTCTTTCAAATCTCTGATTTTCAGGCTCAGCCTGGTGGGTGCTGAAGACAGAGCTTAATCCTGACCACCTGGAGTTATAGTCTATAGCATTCTTCAGTTCCACAGACAGATCATTTCAGTCACCTCCGCTTTTAAATTCCTATTGATCTGAAAATTTAGAATCAAAGATACCCTTTGCTCCACCAAATACATTTAAAAAAGTGGAAATGTCCTGACAATCTCTAAACAAACTTCCCTTCCTTTTGGCCTGCCACATAACATCTCCCTCCCAGCTGGAACATTCCGTCTTTTCCTCTGCCTGGGAAACTCCCCCCTGCACTCTTCAAGTGGCAGCTCAAATGTCACCTTATCTATCGAGGTCTTCCCTCCTCCTCCCAGGCAGAACTGTTTCACCCTAGGCACACCCCGCAGATGAGGATAGGCATCTGCTAGCAGGTTTGCAGCTCAGCTTTGATTACAGGTTGAGGAGCAGGACTTCCCCACTGGATTCCCAAGAGTATGGCATCTTCCTTATCTCTCCACCACTTCTCACCCTCACCTTGCCCCAGTGGCCAGTGTGCTACCTTGGCACACCACGGGCCTTCGCTAAAGAGTTCTATGATGGCACTGTGAGACTGAGGGTTTAATTAACTCCCAAGGTGAATAAGTAATCGGTCCACCAGGCAAGCAAATCAACATGCAATCTTCCATGCACAGGGCCAAGAATCTCCTGCCTTTAAATAGGGTGTAACTAAATCTCTATTGGGAAAGATGTTATGAATCATGGGCGTGTCCTTATTCTTGCTTTGCCCAATTAAGCAACAGCAGGAAAACTCTAAAGTTCTGAAAAATCTGTGCAAATGTTGGCTAAAAAGATAAAATCCCTAAATGTAAGGTGAATAGTGTCTTGCATGCACACATGTTTCACGATTCTCATTCCAGGTTCTGAAACGACTTTCGCCTCGGAAGTGTGAGAGATAAATAATTAGGGCCAATGTTTGTATGACACTTCAAATGGTCTTTCTTTCTGAGCCATTTTATGATCCATGGTGTAGGGGCAATCTTTCCAAAGCTGATGCTACTGGTCCTTTATAAATGCTTCAATGATGGGAAGAGAGTGTGGAAGCTTCCGTGCAGTTGGAGATGGTACTTTTCTGTATGCTGAAAGGAGCTGTATTTCTGGGGGCAGGGGGAGCCCTGATGAGTTTTTATTTTTCTGAAAAGGGGTCTGTAAGACAAGTAAGTGTGGGAACTTTTCTTTGGTATAGACAGTCAGCAAATCAATCAACATAATATCTGCTTGTGCTGATTTTGAAGTAGATCACCACTTACCGATTAATACCTTAACTGTTTCCGTGTACACCATACCTGAAACTGTTGACTAAGCTTGTTGCTAAAAGAAGATCCATAAAATTGTAGTGTATTTAATAGCATGCTGCTTATTCTCGAATACAGATTTAAGCATGCTCAAGGTTTGAATAAAAACTGACAATCCTTGTCAATCAAAGGGAATGGCATCCCAAATTAAAAAAAGGTTATTGTTTATTCGCTGCTGCTGCCTATAGGAAAGCAGGAAAAAGCATTTGGCAAATCCACTTTCTGTAATCCCTTGTTTACAAGATTAAAGTGATATTACTACAGACTTGTTCTGCTCAACAATTCATATCAACAAAAGGTTCTTGAACTATCTTTTATCATTTTTATGTTTTTTTTTTTTGGGGCCTAAACGACCTAAAACCTGAGCTACGCAAAGAGAAGAGAGCAGTATGGAACGCCTTCAAGAGAATCATGGTATTGGAATAAAAACAGACCTGTGGACCTATGGAATAGAATAGAGTATCCCTGACACCCAACCTCAAACACATGATCATTTAATCTTTGATAAAGGTGCAATGAGTCTAAAATGGAGTAAGGAAAGCCTCTTCAACAAGTGGTGTTGGGAAAACTGGGCAGCAACGTGTAAAAATGAATTTGGACCTGTGTCTAACACCATGCACAAAAATCAGATCAAAATGGACTAAAAAGATCTCAATATCAGACTTGAATCCATAAAGTACATTGAAGAAAATATAGGAAAAACCCTCCACGACATTGAAGCTAAAGGCATCTTCAAAGGTGAAACATCACTAACAAAGCAACTAGAAGAAAAGATAAACATATGGGACTACATGAAACTGAAAAGCTTCTGCACCTCAAAAGATACAGTGACTAAGATACAAAAAAGCAGTCCACAGAATGGGAAAGAATATTCACCCAATACTCATCTGATAAGGGGGTTAATATCCAGGATATATCAGGCACTGGTAGAACTTTACAAGAAGAAAACAAACAACCCCATCAAAAAATGGGGACAAGAAATGAACAGAAACTTCAGCAAGGAAGAAATTCGAATGGCCAAAAACATATGAAAAAAATGCTCATCATCACTAATCATCAGAGAGATGCAAATCAAAACAACAATGAGATACC
Source organism: Cryptotis parvus (assembly GCA_021461705.1). Lineage (NCBI taxonomy): Eukaryota > Metazoa > Chordata > Mammalia > Eulipotyphla > Soricidae > Cryptotis > Cryptotis parvus. Next base: position 16,455 of record JAJIBD010001198.1, read on the forward strand.
ACTTTACACCACAGAGACTGGCACATATCCAAAAGAGCAAGAACAACAAGTGCTGGCGTGGATGTGGGGGAAAAGGGGACACTCATCCATTGTTGGTGGGAATGCCGGCTGGTACAGCCTTTCTGGAAAACAATATGGACTTTCCTCCAAAGACTAGAAATTGAACTCCCATTTGACCCAGCCATACCACTCCTGGGAATCTACTCTGGGAAACCAAAAATACGCAGCGGAAACACCATCCCTACTTTTATGTTCATAGCAGCATTATTCACAATAGCCAGAATCTGGAAGCAACCAGAGTGCCCGAAAATCGATGACTGGATAAAGAAGCTTTGGTACATCTACACAATGGAATACTATGCAGCTGTTAGGAAAAATGAAGTTATAAAATTTGCCTATAAATGGATGGACATGGAGAAGATTATGTTGAGTGAAATTAGCCAGAAGGAGAGAGACAGATACAGAATGACTGCATTTATTTGCATGGCATAAATATATATGTACATATTATGATACCAATATCCAAGGTCAAGTGAAACATATATCAGGAGGTCTTGTCAAAGGTGGAGATTATCACAAACGTGTGGAAGTCAGAGTTTAGGTAAGACAGAAAATGGAACAGGGGGCTAACAATAGTCGAGGGTACTAATGCCAACCTAGAACTGAGCATTAAATAGAGGCAAAAGGATACAAATGACAACCTTTTAATGTATGTTCTGTAGTCCATAGTCTGGAAGGGAAGGAAAAAGAGAAAAGAGAGAGAAAGGGAAAGAAATAAAGAACCTGCCATGGAGCAGGGCTGGGGAAGGGGAGGGAACCGGGGATGTTGGTGGTGGGAGATGGGCACTGGTGGAGGGACGGGTGCTGAAACACTGTATGTTTCCAAAAACCCAAACATGAACTTTTTTAATTGTATATCTTTTTTTATTGGTATATCTCACGGTGGTATAATAAAAATACTTAAAAAAAAAAAAAAAAAAAAAAAAAGAATCGAAGACATAGTTCAAAGGACAAAGAACCTCTGGCTCCAGGCACATCTCTTCGACTCCACCGCTCTCCCTGCATTAACATATGTCTCAGACACTTGGGTCCTAAGAAAGCAGGATGAGAACGCTCTTCCGGTCTCCCAAAGAGGAATCGAAAGAGCCATGCTTGGAATATCACACTCATCAAGTGAGAGGAGGGAATCCGAGTTCCGACCTCCGCTGATAATCCAGAGTCTGAGACGCTGTCTCGCTTGCCAAGGCATCGAAAATCAGATGAGCTGGACATGCAATGCGATTTGGAGATGACCGCTGGACTAGAGCCGTTATTGACTGAATCCCATGGGACATCAAAAGATCACATGGCCGCCCACCTACAAGATTTCTTCGTCAAGACCCTGAACGAACGGTTTGAGGCTCTTTCGATTCCTGGAGCAAGCAGATGCCATTGGGCTACACTGGCACGTGACAGGGACAAATAAAAACATTACTGGCACCCGCCCGAGCAAATCAATGAATAACAGGGATGTCATGTTATCAAGTAATCAAGTTTTGGGGCCATACCTGGAAGTACTCTGGGTTTACTCCTGGCTCTGTGCTCAGGGCTCACTCCTGGTAAGGCTTGGGGACAAGACAGAGTGCTGGAGATTGAACCCAGTCTGACTGTGTGCAAGGCAAGTGCCTTATCCATTGTACCATCTCTCCAGTCCTCTTGAACTGTCTTTAATCGAGGATGTGACTAACTTCTGTTCACTGACAAAATATGGCAGGGAACTAATGAGTGGTGGTTAGATTTCATCTCAGCAATTCACATCATCAATTAAGCAATGAAGTATGTATGCCTCATGGTCTCCTACAGGAGTTTCCAAGAGTCTAAATTCCGCGTGTGGTCTCAGGGGAAACAAACATTTAACTGTGAGAGGTGGCAGAGGATGTCTTCGCTCTGTCTGTGAGAAGGCTGTCAATTTATTTTGGCCCACATCATGTGTATTGCTATTTCTTCCCTTTCTGCCTGCCTTTCTGAAATTATAAAGGGCTCTCAAGAGTTGTTTATATGAAATCAAGCACCCTGACCCACAGGCAAGGTATTCCGTGAACTGCTGAAATAGCAAGCAAGATAATGATATCATTTTTAGAAAGTGCCAGGCAAGAAAGCTCTCTGATTAACCACTGAAGCATGCTCAGTGGAGCTATTCGTAAATAGAATGAATGTCATTTTTAATATCTTCTTTTTATCTAGGTTCCCCCTTCCTGGTATGCTATTATTATGAATATTTCCTCTTTAGATGGTTGCACATAAGGAAGGGTGTTTGATGTATGGCAGTAAAAGTGGTTTTCTGAGGGGAGAAGAAAAGATGTGTTCACAGAGATACTGAAAAGCTTCTGACTCTCATCCAGTATTTGTGTGCAATCAAAGTCCTCTGCCCAACTTCCCTGCCTCTGCCCCCTGCACTCCCTGCCTACCACACAGTCAGACTGGGCTTTCAAGTGCTGGCTCATTCTCCACAAGAAATGAAAGTAGCAAGAAGAGCGGGTTCCTGGTGGGAAGTGGGAGAACCAGGTGAAGTTTTCTTGAAAGGGATGGCTTCAGGGAAGGTGCAACAAGGCTTCCTGACACGCCTGTTGTCTGACACTCCTTAGGAAACCCTTACAAACTCCACATGTTCCAAGGGTACTTCAAGGCACAGACCTGCAGGAGCTGTAACCTGACAGTAGTTCAGGGTATGGGTAAGGGAACAGGGAACAGAGCTGGTGATATTTACAAGGGTGGCCAACCCTTTTACGATGTTTGGGCCATATGCCCTCTCTTCGTCTGTGGACAAATAAAAAAACCTGTATGCATTTGTGTGCAGAGAGTCGGGGAGTGTGTTCCTCTTTATGATTTGTGGCACTACAGGGGGACTTTTCAGAGATCACAGAACTGAAGAGCAGCCAATTAGCAACCAGAAGCTGAACATCAACTGGTATGAATGGTATGTCTCCAGGCAGTTTTCCAAACCCCACGCCATGGCTGCCTATCAGGAAGAGAGCTGTAAACAAGCGGGCATGTATGTACGGGGGCCCATGTGTCATTGAGGAAATAGAGAGATATGTAATAGCCACCCCACCTGAGAAGACATGCAGAGCTGGGTGAGTTCCCACTCTGGTGATCAACAGCTGTCAGAAAGGTCTGGATGGGGTGGTGAGCAGCTCTGAAGATTCTTTGACTTTTGACACATGAATGCCTGTCTGCCTGTTTAAGGAACCAGGATATTAGACTCTCCAGGTCTGTGTTTTAGGCCATACCAGTCAGTACACAGGGCTCTGTGCTCAGGGATCACTTCTGGTGGAACTATGGGACTATATAGTGTGCTGAGGATCAAACCCAGGTTGGTCAACGCAAAGGCTTTACCAGCTGTACTATCTCTCCAGTCCCAGACTCTTAGCACTTTTTTTTAGCAGTGAAACAAACAGATTTTATTTGGAGGCTCTTTGAGGAGGGGGAAAGAAGGAGAACACAGAGAGAAAGCAACACACACAAGAGAGAACTCCAGCTTCTCCAAAGGCAGAGACAGCCCCAGTACATATCCCAGCATTACAGATGGAAGCGTGCAGAAGTACACATCTCAAGACAGGGAGATGCGGGTGCCATTGTAGCAGCCAAGTGGGCACATGAAGCACATGGGCTCAGGCAGCATGTGCACCTGACTCTCCATCTTTTTAAATGATCCCGAATAACACTACTGAAATTGCTTTTGTAAATATTTGATGTGAAAATGTACAAAGGTATGTTAAGTGAATATAACAAAAGGTAAGCTATGCCTGTAATGCATATAAGTACATTTTAAAATATATATAAAATACCATTAAATATAACATTTGATATTTTTTTCTCCAGGTGATGGAATGGAATTATATATGATGCTCCACCCCCTCATTTTACACTTCACAATGTAGTCTAAATGAAACTCTTTGGGTTTGTAGCCAAGAAGAAGATAAGTGACTTAATTAAGAAATATCCCATGAATATCTAGGGATGGATTACCTGGGTTGAGGAAGGCCGGAAGGCATAAAACAGAACCATCCATAATGCTCATAAAATGTTCATGTGAATTTAACACCAAGTCCACATATAATAGTATCTCCTAGCATTTAAACTCAAAGAGAATGAACAGGCTATTTCTAATTCTATGCAGTATTTGGCTCAACTAAAATGAAGATAGGATGGAATTTTATGATTATGCAAATGCAATTGGTTCTGTTCACTCTGGTAGCCAGTTTGAAAATTCCGTAGTATTACTGGCACAGGGACATAGAATGAGAAAAAATCTTTTTTCCCTTCTGAAACCACAATGCATCAGTGAGCTGTTTTCTATGAAGCATGTAAGTTCATGGAGAAGAAATCCTTTCTCGTTTGAAAGAGAAACAGTACCGCAATTTTTTCCCGCTAAGGACCATTTTATTGTCGCATGATTGATTCCTAAAGACTTAGCTTAGCATGTGATTTCCATATTAAATTCCTCCCCTGAACTTAATATAAATAGGGACACAGTTAAGTTTTTTCACTTAACAACAAATCCACAGTCCAAAGTTGAACCAGTGAAATAACAGTAGAAGACTCCAGAACATACTCCCAATGGTCCTTTCAAAACGCAACCCTTTAAGCCATTCTCAAGACATACCTTGTTAATCTATAAATAGCAGCTTTTATTTTTTCTATTTTAGTACAGTAGCTACAAGAAAATAAAAATGGCAGTTTCAAGTTGATGCTCAACTAGAAATTTAAAAAGAAACTTATAAATTTGGCCAAATGAGTCAGATCTTTTCAAGGTTACCATGAAATTGGTAGGCAAATGCAACATTTCAGCTGCTTCAGAAACTGAAACAGAGCAAGTGCATTTGAGAATCTTTCCCTTGGCTCCCTGCCCAAGTTCTGCCCCACCACAGTGGCCAACACTTACCCAAGTGCCCGAGATGCTGAGAATTAAGTGTGCTCTGGGCAAAAGGTAAAATCTCCTCAAAGTAGCCATATGAGGGAAGCACTTTCCCCCATGTGTAGGAATAGGTTGAGAGATTGCTTAAAAGTCTCATATCTCCCTCTACGGCAGGCTTGGGGTTTAAGCTCTGATAAAATCCAGGTGTGAACTCCTTGTTGTTTGCCTTTGGACCATACCCAACAGTGTTCAGGGATTACCCATGTCTTTAGGTTCAGGCTCACTCTTGTGATGCTCAGGGAATCATATGTGATGCCAAGGATTAAACCTGGGTTGGCTGTGTTCAAGGCAAGTGCCCTGCCCGCTGTAACTATCATTCCAAACGCCAGGAAGGCTGTGAAATCTTAAGGACATAAGCATACAGGCAACTAATGAAGTGCAAAATAGAACAGAGAGAAGGGGTTAATGAAGCAGATAGATTAAAAAAAAGACCTCAGAAAACTCAACAACAAATAACCCTACCTGTCAAAACATAGGTTCAAGAGCAAAAGCCACTACTCAAAGATAACTTAGAGATGATCAACAGGCACATGAACGAAGTACACACCGTCACTCACTTCTAGGTAAATGCAAACCCAAAAACTACAGTCAGACATCCTCTTACACTGGTGACGTTACCACAAACGCCAGAGAGGGTGCAAGAAAAAGGACCCTCATACACTGTGGTAGGAACACATTTAATGCGGAACTTTCTCAAAACAATTGAAACCTATTTACCATAGGATCCAGCTATTACACTCCCAGGTGCCTTTTCAAAAGAATATAAAAACACATTTTTGGAAAAAAAAATACATGCTCCCCTGTCTGTTTTCATTGCTGTTTTTATCCATTACAAATAGCTCAGATGCAGAAACAAGTCAGTGCCCAAAAATGGATGGGGCTAGCCACATAACGCAATACTATCAAGCTCTAATAAAAAATGAAACCTTGCCATCTGCAACAACATGGATGTAATGGAGAGGAGGCCCAGCTAAGCAAAAGGCAGTCAGTAAGAGAAAACAAACACTGGACGATTTCAGTCCCATGTGGACATAAAGCAACCAAGTAAGGGAACAAAACAAACAAACCAAAACAAATATTTGATTCTGACGGAAGAACTGAGGTTACCAGAGAGGTAGCAGTGGAGAGGGAAAGAGGGAGTAGATTCCAGTGAACAGTGGTGAGAGCTATTGATACTCTGAGTGGTGCACATGCTGTGATGGAGAGGTTCCAGTGAATGGTCGTGGAGAGCTACTGGTACTTTGGTGGTGTATACGGTGTGATGGAGAGGTTCCAGCTAATGGTAGTGAACTGCTATTGGTACTCTGGTGGTGCACATGGTGAGAGAGAGCACAGCTGAAGAGGTGTGAGTCCCGGCCTCCTAAAACAGTGTAGTAGACCAACACCTTTAATAAAAAGCAGTGGATAGCTGGGTAGAGCGGCCAGTCCTGAAGGTAGGGTGTTTGCCTTATACCCGGCCAACCCAGGTTCTATCCCTGGCATCTCCTATGGTCCCTGAGCACCACCAGGAATAATTCCTGAGTGTAAAGCCAGGAGTAAGCCTGAAGCTCATTAGATGTGACCCAAAAAGCCTAAATGAATGAATGAATGAATGAAGAAATAAGAGCAGTGGATAAATATAATCAAGACACCATTAATTTGAGTCTGAGGCACATCATAGCTGGTCTTCCTTATACTCAGTGCTACTGATCTATCCAACAAAAGCCTGCAAATTCTGCAACAAAAACTTCTGAAGGGAACCCAGGAATCATTTACCAAAGCCGTAATTCAAGTCTCTAGCTGAGAACATCGCAATACTGAGGCTTTGGGTGCGGTCACCTGAGAGATCTGGAGGAAACCTAGAGGCAAAATGTACCATTTTTAAACCTCCTTGCCAATACAATCTGCCCATGGAAGCACCCCCTAAACGGAAGTATCTGTCAAAGTAAAAATAAACTCAGTTAAGAACAGATCTGAAAAGTATACTGAGTAGGATGCATATTTGTCTCATTTGCTACGGTACATGCATGCATTTTGGTTTCTCTTTGTTCCTATGTCAAAGGAAAAGAAGCCAGGCTCTGGACTTTTTGGGCCTATTCTACAAAGCTTTGACAGGAACCAATATCCATTCTGTAGTAATAAAGCATAGGATGTTGAGGCTGCAGAGAAGAGGACAGAG